>JASPKZ010003302.1:0-75802 GCA_030220185.1 Diploptera punctata | reverse complement strand
TAAACTGAACAGTAATAACACGGATTTCCTACTTTAAGTCGGTATTTTATTTATTCGCGTTTCCGATGCTATTATAGAGTAATTCCATATGTGACTGACTGACATTTACAATACACTTTTGCTGCAAAATGTTTGCATAAATATTACATTTGGTTGAAATTAGAGGTGTTATATATGTGAAATGATAGAGGAAAAGTGTCTGATTAAGATTGTACATAAATATACAATTTCTGAAGAAAAACAATATTATTTATTATCTATCAAAGTATGTGTGACTGAGTGACATAAATGTCAACTCATCATGCAGCTTAACATGTTCATCTACACCGTTCTCTGAAATGTGATTGTTAATTAAATTTTCCAAAATACCGTTTGGAGGGCACGTTTCAAGTTATATTTTAAATAAAAAAAATAAACCTAAATCACAATTAATATCGAAGTTATGACCTAATATGCGATGTGTGACTGATTGACATTATTTTGTGACTGACTGACGTTTCTGATTTAATTTAGAATTTCAAAATGCAAATATTACACAAATGTAACAAAATACTATGAAACTAGATAAACAGCTTCGGTAACAGAAATGAATAAAGAACTGCAAATACGTTATCAATTCTACGAAAATTATTAAATTAAATTTTGCTGTAAAATAAATGTTAATTTAAATCAATAATGTAATTAAATTAACTCGCTTACCATGTACCATTTTAAATTATATAAATAAGGAAACTATTAAATACTTAATAAAAAAGTGTCTTCTCTATTGTTAAATACATCTACTAAAACTGTATGCATGTGTGCGTATAATATATATAGGCCTATATATTAACTATCCACCGATGTGGTCTCGAGGTAGTGTGCTGCCTTGTCACGCAGCGGGCCCGGGTTCGATCCCGGTCGGGACAGTTTTTCTGGGAGAGGTTCTATCGGGGTTTTTCCTCACCTGTAAGACGAATGTCAGGAAACCTTTAAGGCCCGAACGGTCCCCGAAATCATATGGCCATCATAATCATCATCATCATCCTTCACCTGTGTGGAAAGCAACGGGAAGCTATCACACCTACAATTCCCTAGTAAAGCTGCAAAGCATAGCATGAAAATGCTATGATTGCAGTTAAAGACCTGCCCTCGGGCAGAATTACTATGGATGGATGGATATAGTAACTGATTACAATTTAGTCCGGCGCCATAGTCGAGTGGTTAGGGTAAGAAGCCTTGACGCAGATCTATGGGACTTGCGCTGTTTCGAGCCCCCTTGGGGAAGACATTTTCTCATTGAATTTCGGCCAGTATGGGACCGATGCCCACACAGCATCGTGTGGAATTTGGATAGCTACAATATGTAACGACTCCAGATTGATAATACCAACTATAACGGCTGGGGACCCGACATGCTGACCACATGTCATCCCTACACTGGCTTATGATCGTCTACCTCTGTGATTATAACACATGTGGACGTGAGGCTAGCAGTAGTTTGGTAGATCAAGGGCATTCTAGGTCTTTCGCGCTTGGAGTGGAGTTTATTACAGTTTACTTGATGTAAGATTTAATATTTTTTATTTCTAGATTGAACCACTGAATAAAAAAATGCAAGCCTTGCACAATGTATACACATTCTTAGTAAGATACTTATTTATCAGAGTGCATGTACTTTCAAAACAAATTATCGTAAATCGCATTAGTAAGCTGTAGTGTAAACAATTGCTGACGCAGTGAATTCTACTTTTAAACAACAATAAAAACATAACTCTAATTAGTCCGAGTTCTGATGACTCACATCATAACATTGATGTATATAAGATCGTTTCTCTCTCTAGTCTTCGCCGCTAACTTGACCTGACTTGACCCATTAATAAAAATAATGTTTCCTGTCACGCATGAAGTCTCATGCTGTAACTGAATGGTTTGAGTCAATATGCTCAATAGAGAGCACTGATTCGAGTCCCCATGAGAGAAGAAATTTTCTCATGGAATTTCGGCCACAATGGGATTGGTGCCCGCCCAGAATCATGAAGAATTTGGGCAGCTACAATATTTAGAGGTTGCGGTCAAGAAAACAGCCATAACGGCTGGAGTATCCGACATGCTGACCACATGTCACCCTATATGTTGGTTAGATGATTGTCCACCTCTGTGATTGATATACTTGGATGTGAGATTAGCAGCCAAGGGCTTTCTAGGCCTGTCACGCCTGTCAGTTTTTTTAACACACGAACTTATGAATTTGTAGCGCTTATTGTTTGACAGTTGTGCATACTCTATAACATACGGGTCGAACGCTTTTAACGTTGTATACGCAATGAGTCTGTGATAGATGCAAGATATTCACATTGTTTATCTAAAAAACTCTTTCCTTCTTCTATATCATTTTGTGACTCCAGTTATTTGGTTGGTTTTACAGCTCACATTACATGATTCTGCAGCATTTTGTATATTCTTTCCCGATTTTTCTTACATCCGTGCCATCCTTTTCACTTGGCCGTCAATCGCATCTATAGCCCCCTTTCCATGGTACGATTCAAAGAAGTTCCATTTTATGTCAAAATACAAATATGCAAGTAAGCAGTATAACATTGCTAAATGTATAGGCCTATTTCTATTACCATCTGAAAATTTGTATCACCTCAAGTTTTGGAGGAAATCACTATAGTTCGAAAGGAACACTTTTCTATAGCATACTTGCTGTGTGTCACATAACCTTACAATAGAACAAAGTATTTCTTCTGAACTTCTCTGTCACCTTCCATCTAAACTAGGCAACAACAATTAATATTGAGATATGCTAATTTTTCCAATCAACTGCCTGGATTTCATTTTGTTCTTTGTAGGCATAATTTTCTGAGAAATCAACAAGTATGGCTGCTTCGTTTACTGCAACCTTATTCCTGAATATATTTAAATGCTTCTGCTACCTGCCTTTTAGCTGAAATTGACACAGAAAAGGGGTCAGTAAATATTTTATGGAACAGCTGAGCCGAACAGTATACTAGATTTCCTAAACCATGTTTATGTTAATCCTCAGCGGAGTGCAGCAAGCAACTGACTACACCATGCGTATTAGCATATATATGATAGGAAAAAAAGTCAGTCAGTCACGGGACACTAGCGGGAAAAATAATGACTTTACAAGAAAATGTCTTCAATACTTTCTTGTTAGTCGTGTAGATAACGTAGAATCCAAGAGGAAATTATATTCCATCAATTATTATGTTATGTACAGTATTTTTTATACGTTTTCTGTGACTGACTGATCATAGCTTGCAGTTAACAATTATAGGACACATTTAAGGCATATAGAACATTAGAATGCAATTAATATTATTACATTTACGACTAGGAAGGACTAAAGTATGGTTTAACAATAGATTTTGTAAAATAAAACGAATTAATACGACCAAATCATTAAACAACAAATTGGTAAAATTTTGCGTGTGTTTACAGGTTTGGAAAATTAAAAGTTCTACCACTAATATTAGATTAAAATAATACACTTTTGGAACATTATCTTATAGAATCAGAAAATTTGATCCTTAAAGATATATATTACGTAAAAAAAAATATTCCTGCGTCAATTTCAAAATTTTCACCTCGGTATGACATTTTCATGGAATTGCTCTATATTAACAACAGTGGTAAATATATGAATGTTTTCATTTTTAATAAGATTTACATTTGATGGTCTAAGACCTATCCCTGTTTCAAGCCTTTATCAATGGAAAAGCTACTTGATATATATGTTAACCTTTTCGTAATTTCCTCAGGGTGCCATCCAAATATAAGGGGATCATTGACCTGCTTCGTTTATGGACGATTTACGAACTAATGCCGTGTCATTCCGCATAACTCGCTTCACGTCAGTCTGTGGCGTAGGTGTGGAGCAGCTATTACCCTAAGTAAGCTGGGTAAGTGCTTCATTTGCTATTTGTTCCAGACTATACATGGTTAGTATCTACGTCCGTAAACGCAGCAAAAGTGCTGCTATGACTGAAGGTAAACGTTCCGCTGTGTCGTATAATATCTTCATTTTATTTATTTATTTTGGTAGATCCAGTCATAATCCTTCTTGATACCTTTACATAAGTTACAATACTAATTCAGTGCTAAGTTCCAGTTGTACTGTATAAGACATTACTCCGCTGACTCCGTTTATTGGAGAAACCGTGGTGCTACTTTTAACTACCATATGTACGATACAAAACACTTCTTAGGTAACATCGTATTTTACGGGTAATAATACTGAATACAAGATAAGATGGTACCGATAATTTGGAACTTCCATATCGTATTTATGTATGACAAAAATTATATATGGCCATACCTAATTAGACGTTTATGTTTTTTCCATGATGTCAATAGATAACCTTTATTTACCGGTACAGTTTCATAATAAACAGAATGTATGTTCCTCGCTGATTCACCTGTAAATTCTGATGTTATTTTTTTTACCGCTTCCTCAGTTATTAATGTGGGATATTTTTCACTAACTGTTTGGAAATATACAAAACAATTTGTTTCTCTCCACTTTTCAAATGCTTTGATTTCCAATGTTTAAGAAATTATACAGAAACTTTGCCATTTTAAAACAAATTTATATTCCAACGTTTTCTTGCATTGCGCATGCGAAAGAATAAAAAAAATGTTTATTTAATGTATTGAAATTGTTATTATATATTTTAATATTCTCCCATATAACTTATATAGACATGTGATAGATAATATATATTTGTATTATTTTTATTTTCTTTATTTGGAGTGTTAGAGAGCGATTACATGTCTAACATGCTTAAAGATAAAACCATTATTCGACCAATGAAAATTCAATCATACATCTGGTTTGTTTACATTACAACTGAAACTTAACTCGGAAGAAGTACAATTCACTGGCTGATTGTAGTCCTATTTCTTTACTAAAATTTTCCTGATACTAAATAATTTATTAATATCGTTGATCTATTTCACCTAATATAAAACCTCGTTGACAATCTCCTATATTTAATCTGTATATGGAGTTCATCTTACTAAAATAACATCGAATATAATTTTATAAGATGTTGATAAAAGAGAAATTCCTGGATAATTGTTACAATTGGTTTTGTCGCCTTACTTATGAATTGGAACAATGATGTATTTTTTCCATTCTCATTATTCGAAATTAAGCAAATACGAGTGAGTAGATCTAACGCACTGTACAGGCTTTGAAATAATTGATGGAGCACAGATAATGTTCAAGACCCAGAACGAAGCCACTGCACACGATCAGAAGTCAGCTATTTGGTTCACAAGTTCACAATTATTTGAGAAACTGAAATCAATTCTATTCCGTTGTGTGTCGTGCAAGGAAAAATAATTACGCTTAAATAAGTAGTGCGGTTAATGCTGTAAATAGAACAAATCAAAACAAAGAAAATTAATTGAAATAAGGATGAGAGAGAAAAAAAAAACTAAGCATGACAGCGGGATCGAACGCGCGACCTCATGCATGGGAAACAACTGTCCCTGGTAAAAACTGTCAGTATGAAGCGGTGCAGGACTTGCTTGTATAATGGCATTAGATATTAACTTGACTTAATTTAAATTAATCAGACGCGTTTTGCATTAGTAGAGAAAATAAACGAACTTGTTATGCCTTGTGTTTTGTAAACAAAGCAATGAGACGTTACAAACGTTATTAATTTTCTATAAGCTGTTTCCTTTAATTAATTCATTTCCATATATAAATCCATAGTAATTCTGCCCGAGGGCAGGTCCTTCACTTCAATAATAGCATTTTCATGCTATGCTTACAGCTTTACTAGGGAATTGCAGGTGTGGTAGCTTCCCGTTGCTTTCCACACCGGTGAAGGATGATGATGATGATAATGATAAGGGTGATGATGCTGATGATGGCCATATGATTTCGGGGACCGTTTGGGCCATAAAGTTTTCCTGACATTTGTCTTACAGGTGAGGAAAAACCCGATAAAAAACCTCACCCAGAAAAACTGCCCCGACCGGGGATCGACAAGGTAGCACGCTACCTCGAGACCACAGCGGTGGGTATTTCCATATACATACAAATTATTTTTATAACGAAGCTTGGTAACGTGTAGGCATTTTGAAAATTAACGACGTCATTAAAAGAATCCCTGACCAGGATCGAACCTGGGCCTGCGTCGTCGCAAGAGAGCATCTTACTGACTGCTCTACTGAAGCGAACGATACAAATACTGCATAAAGAAAGATTTACGCCGCCGGATTTGACCTCAAAAGAGATAGGATAAGTTACAAACTTACTAGTGTGAATCGCTCTTCAAAACGTTAACTTCGCACTGTCAAGAGTTGCGCCAACATTGTTTTCAAAGGCTGTACAAATATGTCACTCCTCGCATTAACTCAACTGTTATTTGATCCATGTCATGAAATTCATGACTCTAAAAATTATACTTTAGAGTAGACATATCAACTCGATCGACAGTCACACTAAAACAAAATATTTGCTGACATTATTCCCATAGAATTTGTTTGTACTCATCTCTTACTCGTAAAAAGGACAACAAAGACATGAAAATATCCTGTAACAAATAAAATCAGTTTTACTACCAATTGCTGCATTCGCAGTGTTGGGGTTGTATGTTTTACTCGTTTAAATGTGAAAGCGTTAAAAACGAACAAAAGATTTAAAAAAATACCCAAAGTGTGGAGGTCATGGGTCGTTCGGCAATGGATACTTAAGTGGAAGCTGCTTTATGTGTCCTATACGTTTTTTCTCTCTTTGCTAGTGACTTCCGACCTTTTAATAATGTCCGTGCTTTAACCCAAGTTTTCTCACGCAACACTAAACAGGGCTTTATTGCCTGGAACCTGAAAAAAATGCGAATTTCTCTCATAAAGTTTAGCTTCCACACATATTTTAAATAATCTATATGATAATTACATTGAACTAAATTATCGCATATTGCATAATCGGAATCATGTATGTATATGGAACTGATTACTTATTTATATATGCTAAATAATTCATTGTTTGGAAAATATTAATAGCGCCATGACATGTTAAAACGTTGTTCCAGTCATGTTTCAATCATCCATTAAGTTATTTTTTGTACAATAGTTTGATGAAGATCCGTTGCTCAAATTATTGCCTTTGAATTTCTCGGGCGGCAGCAGAGCTACACACAAGCCAATAAGAAACGTTTATAAGATTCATGATGTATTCCATTGAGGTATTATTCAAAATTAAAATATAAAATTATGGAATATTCACCTGAAAGGTCCGTCTCCTCAACTTGATTAATTATTTAACTGTAGCGTTTTCGGGACTTGTCCCATCATCGGCAGGATTCAAAACTGGTGTTTCACTGAAGATCTGGTAGAGGGGGTTACATGTGTTGGGTTCTTTTTTATCTATCAGATTGTCGTTGTTGTGAGCTGCTTTCATGATTTCCATCTCTTCGCTGGATTATTTTCTCTGTGCATTACTGTTAGGGTGTTTTCAATATTTAACATGGGATGTCCTTCATGGATAACGTGTTTTGCATAGCTTGATTTTCCTTCTGCGTGAATAAAGTCTCGAAAATGTTCTTTAAATCTGATGTTAAAGAAAGCCGATAAAAACGTAAAAATAGCATACAGAACTAATAACAAATTAAACAACATAATAAACGATAACATTGAAGAAAATAACATTTTCAATAGCAGAGGAGTATATAAATTGATATGTAAGGACTGCAACACATTGTATATAGGAAGAACGAACAGGAGTTTTAACATCAGATTTAAATAACATTTTCAAAACTTTATTCACGCAGAAGGAAAATCAAGCTATGCAAAACACGTTATCCATGAAGGACATCGCATGTTAAATATTGAAAACACCCTAACAATAATGCACAGAGAAAATAATCCAGCGAAGATAAACGTACTCGAAGAGATGGAAATCACGAAAGCAGCTCACAACAACGACAATCTGATAAACGAAAACGAACCCAACACATGTAACCCCCTCTACCAGATCTTCAGTGAAACGCCAGTTTTGAATCCTGCCGATGATGGGACAAGTCCCGAAAGCGCTACAGTTAAATAATTAATTAAGTTCAGGAGACGGACCTTTCAGGTGAATATTCCATAATTTTATATTTTAAGCCAATAAGAGTTAGATTCGGCGTGTGCAGGCAGAAAACGACCTTTCCAGACTTTCTTTCTGGATTTTTTCCCTCAAATACCACAGGTTGTCATTTCGACATTTCTGGTATTCTCTCCTGACATGGCGTACTTGTACCTCACTTCTGAGGTTCGGGCGCGTGGAAGGCGCGGTTACGCTGCCCTGATGACATGAGAGCTGATGATAGTAATGATGCGCCAGGAGAGGCTTAAACTAAACTTAAGCTAATTAGGCGAATATAATATTGATGATAATGATGGCCAGATGGTGTTCGTGGACCGTTTGGGCCTTAACGTTTCCTGACATTTATCTTACAGGTGAGGGAAACCCAGGAAACTTGTCCCGACGGGGGATCGAACCGGGGCCCGCTGCGTGACAAGGCAGCACGCTACCTCGAGACCACAGCGGTGGGCCGTCTGGATAAATAATTTTCCAGGTACGTAGATTCTGGAAAAGTCGGTTTTCGAGCCTTCTACTCGAATAGAGTGTAGACTGGAATTCCAGAATGCTTGAACGCTCGCATATATAAAAGCGTGCGACGGTCGGAACAGTCAATAATTGTGTTCGAGTAGTGGACCGGTGAAGTGACCTGAAGAGCGAATACAAGATGATGTGAAACCCTCAACGAATGAGAAGTAAATTGTAAAATAACTGTGTTGGTAATCGATTATTTTAGCAAAAAAGTGTAAAAACTGAAATAGTGAAAAAAGCAATAAAGGAAATCTGGAAATTTTATGTAAACAACTGTGGATTAAATTAAAAAATCGACTCACACATAAAAACCGCTCCAATATTCTGCTTCATTTTCTCCCATCCTGGAGCCTATATTCATACATAAGAAACACACACACACACACACACACATATATATACACTCTTTATATTTTTATCTCATGCATGTCCCTATTTATATATCTGTCATGTAGTGCGACTTCATCCTTTGTACAATTCAAATTTAGCATACGAAACAAAAATTATTCTATTAATGGTGAGTTTAAAACGGCTATCGCCTGCAAGATTGTGTTTAGACTATCCGCATAACAGTTGTTCAGAAGTTGTCTATATTTCATGGCAATCATCTTAAATTACATACAGTATTTCACAATAATTAATTATGGAATACAAATATGTATGAGCGTCCAAATAGGCCCTTAATTTAAATCCGCGTATTTTATAAAACAAAATTCCAATAAATTGCACCATCTATTATTCACATATTATTACTATTATTATTATTATTATTATTATTATTATTATTATTATTATTATTATTGTTATATTATTATTATTATTGTTATATTATTATATTATTATATTATTATTATTATTATTATTATTATTATTAACTAATATATAAAAATGAATGTTGGTTTGTTTGTTTGTACTTTATGCGCAGCCATACCGTCGATCCGATTGTGATGGGGCTTTTTGCAAAATGTTCAGGAGATTCCAGGGATGAACATAGGCTATAAGAGAGTTGTCATACTCAAATCCTACACCCTTAAAAATCGCCCTTTGTAGTAGAAAACGTGAAAAAGTAGCTCCTTGGACGCTTAAATGGCTTACGCTGCCTAAACCATAACAAATACAAAAAATTAATGTACACAGAATTGAATATTACATACAGCTCTACAAAAGGTCCGCGACAGCATATGTTTATCTCTTACGGATAACTCACAATAACCATTTTTGTCTTTCATTGATGTCAAGAAGATCGAGACAAGTACGTAGATTCCTGTGCAAGCATAGCAGCACATGACGGGTATTCTTTTGCGGATAACTCACAATAACGAATTTTGTATTTTAGCTCATTTATGCCAAGAAGATCGAGATAAGTAGATTCCCGGGCATCACTGGGTAATCAGCACAGGGAATCTTAAATAATTACGATATACATTTATAATTATTTTTCATTTTACTTATTCAACTAATCATAAGAAGTACATTAATATTTGTCTTTTAGCTCATTTATGCCAAGAATATCGGGATGAGTAGGTCCCCGGACAACGCCGGGTAAACAGCACGGGGTATCTAAAAATAATTACGATATAAATTTGTCTTTATACTTATTTAACTAAACTCCTAAATTACATTAATTTTCGAATTTCAGCTCATTTATGTCAAGAAGATCGGGATAAGTAGATTCCCGGGCAACGCCGGGCAATCAGCACGGGTATCTAAAAAATATAAATTTATAATTATTTTTCCTTTTACTTATTCAACTAAACATAAAATCACATTACTTTTCATTTATTTAGGCGTAGCAGCGCACGCCGGGTATTAGCTAGTTGTTATTATTGTTATTATTATTATCATTATTATTATCGTTATTATTATATTCAATATTATCATTATATTCATTATTATTATTATTATTGTCATTATTATTATTATCAATATCATTATTAACAACTCACTGGCATTTTCGAACCACTAGGTTCATGGTCGCCGGATACAAGCTCTCCACACATCCGTATCCTGAGCTAATATTTTCCAATCATCTCCTGTATAATCCACTTTCCTCAAAAAATTGTTACTTTTATTCTTCCACCTCATTATTTTATTACCTACTGGGTGCTTTCCCTCTGATTTTCCTACAAGAAGCTTCCATGTCCCTGTCTTTATTATACGAATTTTTTTTTATTTTTAAAAGTAATAACATGATATGAGGGGGCACGCCGTAGCGTAGTGGTTAAAGCACTGAGCTACAAGCCGGAGGGTCGAGGGTTCAAGTCCCGTTGGTGTCAGGATTTTTAAACTGACCCAAACACTCTGGCGGCACTATGGCCCTGGGGTCGATTCAGCCTCTAACTGAAATGAGTACCAGACGCTTGTTCTGGGGTAAAGGCGGCCGTCACGCAGGCCTGACAACCCGCTGACATAAAGTGCCGATTGTCTAGAAAAAGTGGGAGCCCTAACCTCCTACTACCCCAAGGGCCTCCGGGTCTGTTGTGGGATCACTTTACTTTTACTTACTTTACTAATAACATGAAATGAAGTAATGATATTTAAAATATAAAATTAGGATTAAATTTTGTTTAATTTCGAGACATTTCGCTGGATTTTCCAACAACGAAAATTAAATTTGTGAGATAACTTTTAGAAATTAACTTCACGTATGTGTCTAGTTACTAATTTCCATCATGAGTTTTTAATAACTTTATTTTTGCTTTTGCATAGCATCTTGGAGCTTGGAATTTGATTCTTAGGCAGGTCACAATGAATGTGCTGTAATTGTTAAATTTAGAATCCTTAAGGTAATCCGGATTCCAACGAACTTAGGATTTCATTGACAAGCGTATTACTAAGCAACGAACCTTCAAGATTTTGTATTGATATATATATATATATATATATATATATATATATATTATGTATTAAACAGCCTTCTCGCCCTTCCCAGTCACTTCTATAAAATAAAATTGAAACTCAATTTTTTTCTGGCATTGTGTTATCACCGAAGATAAAACCATTCGTTCCCATGACGCGAGGTTGACTGAGCTTCAATACAGTAGAGGCCACTCTGAACTCTGAACAGCGGTCAGGTGGAAACAAGAGCAGGTTTCAAACTAACAAAGTATACTTCTGTGAAACATAAAAGTTACGCACTTACTGTTCGGAACATTTGGAGTGAAATGTAATTAATTTAAAGTGATCAATATAGATACTGGATACTAAATAACACTGTTCAGCAATGTTGCTGAAACCAGACGGTACAGAAAACTATTCTTCACTATGACGTACAGAGGTCGCATCAACCATATGCTGATATCATGTTTACAAAGGAATCGTTCAATCTCTAGTTATCACTAATGGGAGTAATGATTTGTGAATAGTATATTGAAAGGAGAGAATGCAAATTGCCTAGGACATTCTAAAAAAATTCAAAAGGGCGACATTTACATTTAGACCATGGATGATAGGACAATAAAAACCAGACAACTTTGTCTTCCAGATTATAAGCATTTTTTGATTCCGTAATAGAATCTTTTGTTCAATGACAGGGTGTATAAGGTATATTGTCTTGGAAAAAAAAAAAGTTGGAGGAGAACTTCTCCCATTTTTTCAAAGCTTCTTTAAAGATATCTCAGATGGTGGTAACAGTGATAGAAGTGGATAGTGGATACAGGGGATGGAGGAAAGGCCTGGGTTGGAAAGAAGAGTCGATCAAAGGTTAGGAGAAAAATGGAATATCAATCGAAAGTAATAACAAAGTACTAATGGAGCTGAAGGAAATATATTCTCTCCGCGACCTCCAGAGCTTACAAAGTATTTCCGCTTTCTTCCCACTGTGTTATTAATAGTACTGAAATCAGGAATATATTTAAAAACAACATATGAAGGTTGGAGCTAATTTTTTGGGTTTAAAACTGTTGAGTTAATTAACGTTTAAACTAGAAATTGTTTACGGAACATTTAATTAGAATTATTCATTAGCAAAGCAACATAATCTCCACTAATCTTTGAGCAATTAATAAGGAATTTACATTTATTCACAATACGTAGTTCAGAACTTCATCAATATTCTAACCTAAAATGTATATATTGATCCGTACATCATGGTTAACAGATAAATTGGTAGAAATATCTTAACAGCATGCCAAGATCAAGGATCCCTGGAGTCATCATACGGTATCAACCACATAGCAAAATATATTTGGGTCGTCCAAGGGAGAGATAAAAAAGTAAAGTGATCCCACAACAGGCCTCAGGAGGCCCTTGGGGTAGTAGGAGGTTAAGGCTTCCACATTTTCTAGACAATCGGCACTTTATGTCAGCCGGGTTGTCAGCCCTGCGTGACGGCCGCCTTTACCCCCAGAACAAGCGTCTGGTACTCATTTCCGTTAGAGGCTGAGTCGACCCCAGGGCCATAGTGCCGCCAGAGGGTTTGGGTCAGTTTAAAAATCCTGACCCCACCGGGACTTGAACCCTCGACCCTCCGGCTTGTAACTCAGTGCCTTAACCACTGCGCTACGGCGTGCCCCCCAAGGGAGAGATGGCTAGAGTTTTATTCAAATCCTATCTGTTCATAGAGCATTAGCACATGGAACGATTATTAAAATAATATAAAAATGTTTTCTAGTGTACTTGTTTTTAAAAATATACTTCTTTCATATATACTAGGAACTATCAATCTTGTATGTATTATTGATTTTGTTTCATTAATTTTATTATACAGTTATTTAAATTATTATTTATTATTTTTATTATTATTTCCACAGCTGTGGTCTCGAGGTAGCGTGCTGCATTGCCACGCAGCGGACCCGGGTTCGACCGTTCGATCCCGGTCGGGGCAGTTTTTCTGGGTAAGGTTTTTATCGGGGTTTTTCCTCACCTGTAAGACAAATGTCAGGAAACCTTTAAGGCCCAAACGGTCCCCGAAATCATATGGCCATCATCATCATCATCCTTCACCGGTGTGGAAAGCAACGGGAAGCTACCACACCTACAATTCCCTAGTAAAGCTGCAAGCATAACATGAAAATTCTATGATAGCAGTGAAAGACTTACCTCGGGCAGAATTACTATGGATGGATGGATGGATGGATTGTTATTATTGTTATTATTATTATTATTACTATTATTATTATTATTATTATTATTATTATTATCGTCGACTGCTGTGGGCTAGTGATTATGTTCCTCCGGGAGGGACTTTAAGCCGTAAGTTTCAGTCTGAAAATTTTCATACTCGTAAAAGATCCTTAAGCCTGAATATAATAATAATAATAATAATAATAATAATAATAATAATAATAATAATAATAATAATAATAATGAAAGCCTCTAATCAAAATTTGCCGAATATTCCCATATTAGTACCACATTGGTTTCCTAGATGTCACTATGGGGCGGAACTCTGACCCCGGGCCACTCAAAGATATCTATCCGAAAACAAGTGTAATTAAATTAGTATGGTTGAATATTTTCCCTGTAGAGGGAGAACGCCTAAGTCTCGTTGAGACACTCAATGGTTATTATTATTATTATTATTATTATTATTATTATTATTATTATTATTATTATTATTATTATTATTATTATCATCAAATTCTCATGTAAATATTATTTAAACATTTATTGTCCTACTTTTCTACAACATTATTCAATCTGGCTTTAGATCATGTAATAAGGAAGATTGTAAACTGTTTACAATAGTATGTACAATTGGCTCATGATAGAAAGAAAAAACTAATTATTTGTTAACATGTTTTAATGAATTTGGAAAGTATTGGATTGCAGGTAAATTAGAGTAATACAAAATGTGTCATTTGTAAAAATAAAGTTAAAACTGAAGAGACACAAGTTCGTCAGGGACTTACAATTTTCAGAAGATAGGATCACTAAAATATTTATACTCTTCAATCTACAGAGAATAAGAATAAAAGTGTTTAATATAGTAAAGGTTACTATCAGGAAACAGAAGCTACAACTCATTAGAAAAAAGAAAAAATGAAGAAAGGTAAACATGAAAGGATGTATTATGAGTATTTGTTGTTCGGGTGTCGACGTGTCAGAGAGTTTTCAACTTACATTTCCGCCATTACGTCTTGGCGACACCCAGACAATAAAAAGCGTAATGTGTGTATGTGTATGTGTGTGTGTGTGTGTGCGCGCGCGCGTAGAAGAAAAGGGACCATTTAGATGTTTTTACTTTCCGTAATAATCATAAAATAACAAAGGGAAGTGTTGATTTTATAAATTTGTTTTCTTCACACTCAACTCTCTAACGTATAAAAACTATAGTAATGAGTGAACTGGATCTCTTGATATCTCAGTTTGAACAAGAATAGGAAATGGTACGACTTGGCGGTGCGAAGCGTATCACAGTGTTTCGTTCGATTGATGTCGGTCTACTAGGTGACAATGTTTGGATGCAGATAAATTACACTGATATGTTATTATGTCCGAACTGGATGATATTAGAAAATAAACCAATAGAACAAGTAGTAACATATAACTTCCTAGGTTGCGAAATATCATACACAGTAGAAACAGATATAAATAACAAAATAAATAAGTTTAATTATATAAAAGGTACACTAAAACGAACGTTGAAAAATAAAGCCAGGGAAGACTCTATAATGAAATTATACAAGACAATGGCAGTGCCTATTGATCCAAAACATGGACAATGACAACACAACAATCTGCCAGGATACAAGCTGCTGAAATGAGATTCCTCAGACCAATAGCAGGATATCAAAGAACAGACAAAAAACATAACACAGAAATAATACAACTAAAAATAGAGGAATTAAACTCAACAATAGTGAAATACAGAACAAACTGGAAAGAACACTTGGCAAGGATGACTGAGAATAGAATACGAAAAGCAGCATACAACTATTCACCACGAGGAAGAAGAAGTTTGGGAAGACCAAGGAAAAGATGGAAAGAGCAGCAATTTGTAGCCGGAACAGGCTAGTAAATGAGCCTAAACCGTAAAGAAGATGAAGAAGAAGATGTTATTATGTAATGTTTTCTTTTCAATATTCGATACTTGTATGGATATTTAAGTCAGATTATATGTATTCATCAGATCTTGCAGTGAAGTCGCTAAAAAAGTGTCTTCTGAGTTCGGAAACAGGAACAAAATTCAGTAGGTGGGCCAAGATTGAGATGAGAGATAATATTAACCATAATTTGAGGGAGATTAATTATACAAGGGTTGATTAAAAACATTAGCTAATGATAGGGATGCATGGAGAACATGTTTTCGCACGGAATACATATCAAGGGTTAAAAAATGAAATTAACTTAATACCGTCAAGTGGTCTCTTTTCGTGATCATGTACACACACGCATATATATATATATATATATATATATGATTAAAAGTTTCTTGGGTTTCCGCGTCATAGATTCAAGATTGGTCTCTGGCTGTTTATTCCGACGTTTCAACATGATCCCACATGCCATTATCAAGGAATCATAGGTTCGAGTTACTGGTATAGGTCTTATATACCACAGGCAATGCATATCTGACATGCTATTGGACAGTGGCTAGTAATCCATGTGCCGTTAATACAACAACTCGCCCAAACTTACCCTCTACTAAAAACTCGTGCATTAAACAAACAACAAAAGACAACACTCCATAAAACACTACTTCGATCCATAATACTCTATGCCAGTCCAGCATTGGGGACATGCAGCTACAATACACCTTCAGAATAAGTTTGCAAGAATAATAACCAATAAAAGGACGACGCGCATCAATAGCCTATTTACATAACACACTAGAATTACCATACTTTTTGACATAATAAAACAGACAATTAAAACACTTAAAAACTAATATAGACAACACACAAACAATGTAATATGCACAATAGGAACAATTCAAGTACAGACAAGATCACACTGCAGAAAACCAAGTAGACTTAACAACATAAAATGCACACTAATACTAAAAAATATAAAGACACAAGCAATTATGGTCGAGAAGCATTCAATTCCTCACCCAATAAATCCAAAATAATCCAAATAAAAAGGCAGAGAAGAAGAGGACACTCTTCTTCTCAAACACACTTAGGAACACAACAAAAGATGAACACTAAAAATAAGGGTCAATGCGCTGAAAAGTCGCCGGCACCTAAAACAACATTATAGATCTCCCTCTTAAATTTTGGTTAATCGCATTGCGTTTCCAGTGCGGTCCGTTTCGAAAACTGTACACCCATTCAAGGGTAGATTACGTTCCATGTTGCCCGAACTTGGTATTCTTGACATCTTATATGTTGTTTTGGAGATGACATGGTTGGCAGCGAGAACAGTTTTCCATGTAGATGGCAATTTTTGGGCATCATCTCGGATGTTCATAGAATATGGCCTTATCTTAATTTCTATTGCTTCCCAGATGATTCTTGATTTTTCATTATCTATTTAGCTAAAGTTCTGGATCCTGTGAGGTCGATCTTGTGTCTTTTCTGTTTCATGTGGCACCAGAGTTGAAGTAGGATCTTGGCTGTTTATCGCAGCCAAGAAACCTCTCTTAATCATAAATTATATCAGCGAAAATTTGCAATATATATATATATATATATATATATATATATATGTGTGTGTGTGTGTGTGTGTAATAAGATGTGTGTGTGTGTAATAAGATCCAGTGGTACTTGGGCAATAATAAAACGGAAAAGCAATAAGTGCAAGGAAAGGAAAGTGATAAGGAGAATGTTTAAACCTGACTATTTAACTCATGCTCCAAATGGCAGTCAATGACCAATCACATTTCAATGGATTTTGATTTACAACCAATCACAGTTTTTTCACATCGATTTTATCACTTCATTTTATCGCTTTCATTTTATCAAGTGGCTCCCAAATTATATATGTAGTGCACGAATGTAACCAGATTCTGCTTGCGAGATATAATATAAAAACATTCTTAGCAATTAATTATATCACAGAAAAAAGAAAGCACTGTTTTCACTTTCTTAAACGTATCATTTCCCAGAAATTAACGTTGCAGAAAAATATAATTGACATATTTGCATCATAGAACATCAGAAATTAATTAATAACCCGTAATTATGTGCTTCATTTTTTTCTCCACTAGGGTGCATTCTTACAATATTGCGATTCTATTTGGCAATAAATATGATCTGGTTGCGGTGGTGAACAATTGAAACACAACGTTTCTCATTTGTTTTCAAACAACGCCATTTACATTAAATATATAAATATTTTGAAATAATTATACTTAAATAATGGTTTGTGAGTAAACAGCTTAATTTTAGTCGTTAAATAGTCCTAACAAATGCCACTCTTGGTTTCCAAATTCACTAGATAAATTCACTCCTCACATCGTGAGTTGTGAATTTATCGATAATTTGGAAATCAACGGCCATACCATGTTGAAAATACCGGTTCTCGTCCGATCACCGCAGTCAAGCAACATTGAGCGTGGTTAGTACTTGGATGGGTGACCGCTTGGGAACACCACGTGCTGTTGGTAAGTCCCGCGCCGTAGCCGAGCGGTTAAGGTAGGAAGCCTTGGCGCAGAGCTACGGGACTTGCGCTGGTTCGAGTCTCCATGGGGGAAGGAATTTTCTCATGGTATTTCGGCCAGTATGGGACCGGTGCCCACCCAGCATCGTAATGCAATTGGGTAGCTACAATAAGTAGCGGCTCCAGGTTGAGGAACCAGCTATAACGGCTGGGGGACTCGACATGCTAACCACATGTCACCCCTACACTGGCTGTTGATCATCTACGTCTGTGATTGACACATGTGGATGTGAAGGGCCAGCAGCCGGCTGGTAAAAGTTCAACCGCTGAAAAATGGAAAGACCCTCAATCGGAATCGGAAATCACTCGTGCCATTACTTATGATAATGATAGATGGGTGAAAATGATAAACTATATTATGTGTTCAATAACGTCAATTATTAAGGTGTAGAGACTGAAATTATTGGGACACTTATATAGGATGACAAATGGAGACCACATTGGTGGACCGTCTATATGTAAAATTTGATTTTGAAATATTATGTTATGTGGGAAGTAAGTACCTAGTAATCTGTTGAGATTTTATTCAAGAGTTAGCGAAGGCTGCTGAAGGAATAAGAGACCGATTAAATATCATGAATTCTATTTTTTTTAATCTCAAATTTTTATTAAATTGTATCTCCATACATTTTGAACCTTTCGAATCTTCACTGTTAATTCAGGGTAAATACAACGTCTAATTGAAAATGTGGCATGCTGATCCACAATACATTTGTAAATACATAAATCAATTTTAGTTAATATTTTTGAAGTTATTGTTACACTTCATAGCTAAATCGATCTAGTAACAGCCTTAAATTGCCAGTATGTCCTGTAATATATTCTGGATTAATTTAACATATTGAACAAAATTACAAATAAATGCTAAAAACGATTTATATTTGTCAAATTACATAATGAAAATCAAGTCCAATAGCAATACAAATTAATAAGGAAATGTATATGAATATTTTAATGTATGCAGACGATCTGGTAATTATACACAAGTCAGAGGATGATTTACAAAGAGTCATTTACATGTTGAATCAATTAGGACTCTATTATAATCTCAAAGTCTCAACTTCAAACTAAAATTATGGCTTTTCAGGGCAAAGTGCCAGTCAGAGCAAAAACAGTGATCAATAATGAAATAATAGAACAGATAGCACACTTTAACTACCTTGGTTCAAATATAACATATAGCTATGATTGGGATATACACAATAAATTAAACTGATATCAAATGATGTGTGGCACCATAAGAAGAACCCTCCGAAAGACTCGAAGAGAAGCTCAGCTCAGGTTTTATAAAATTATGGCTGTTCCTGTTCTTTTATATGGATCTAAATCTTGGGTACTAACAAAAAAGATATCTCACACATTCAAGCCATTGAAATGAAATTTTTAAGATCCGTAAAAGGATGTACACGCATGGATAGATTACACAATGAATCAATAAGAAATGAACTGGAGATATTTTCAATAGTTGGATAAACTAGAAGAGCACAAATACCAATGGAAAGAATATTGAGAAAGAATGGACAATACAAGATTACCCAAAAAGATCAACACCTACAAACCACATGGAAAAAGATCTTTGGGACGGCCAAGGAAACGATGGACTTCAGATCGGAACATGTCGCATTGACCTAATCCTGGAAAGGAAGAAGAAGAAGAAGAAGATGATGATGATGAAGAAGAAGAAGAAGAAAATTACATAATGTAACGTCGGCTAAGATGGTCTAATGGATATGTTCCTTGCCTCTAGTCGGGGGTTCAAACTGTACCGGGTTCGATGGATTTTTAGGATGGAGAAATTCAAGAGACAAGTCCTCCGGGAGGGAACTAAGCCGTGAGTCTCGAGTCTGAAGATTTTCAGCATCGTAAAAGAACCTCAAGTCTGAATAAAAAGGCCTCTGAACAAAATTTAATCTATCATCCTCCATCGAAGTAATACATTAGTTTCCTATTATATATATATATATATATATATATTTATACGATGTACTAACCACATGTCAGTTCGTGACATCTATAAGGAAATAAGCGTAACTAAATTAGTGTAATTAGTCTGGTTAAGTAACTTATATATATATATATATATATATATTTATACGATGTACTAACCACATGTCAGTTGGTGACATCTATAAGGAAATAAGCGTAACTAAATTAGTGTAATTAGTCTGGTTAAGTAACTTCCCACCAGAGGAGCACTCGTATCCCGCGCTGCACGAACGGGAAGCAATCAAATCAAATCAACCACAACTCAGAATTACGATTATTATTTATTAATTGTTCTTACTTACTATGGTAGGACACATTTAAATAATTTGATACTGTAAATTAGCCCATTTAAGAGATAATGGAAGCAAACTGAATCCCAATTGGAATGTTTGCACGTATATGCAATTGTACTGTTTTCTATCAATATGTATGTTTTGTCCACCACTGTGGTCTCGAGGTAGCGTGCTGTCTTGTCACGCAGCGGGCCCGAGTTCGATTCCCGGTCGGGACAAGCTCCTGGTGAGGTTTTTTTCGGGGTTTTTCCTCACCTGTAAGACAAATATCAGGAAGCTTAGGGCCCAACGGTCCCCGAAAAAAATCATCCGACCATCATCATCATATCCTTATCATTATCATCATCATCCTTCACCGGTGTGGAAAACAACGGGAAGCTACCACATCTACAATTCCCTACTAAAGCTGCAAAGCATAGCATGAAAATACCATGATTGCAGTGAAAGATCTGCCCTCGGGCAGAATTATTGAATGGATGGATGTATGTTTTCTAAGGCAAAATAATCACTGTTATTGCCTGGATCTAAATAGCTCTAGTAAAATGGTGCAATTTGGGAATTTATACATAATTGCTAATTAGATATAAAATTATCGAACTTTTTTTTTGAGACCTATTCTTTTGAGCTGATATTAGTCAAATATAAGGGAATAAACTCAATTTAAATTTGGAATATTTCATATACTGAGATGTAGAATAAAAATGAGTATGATAGCATTTGGCGCGTTTGCTTCGAAACTATCTAAACGTAATAATGACATTTCAGAAATAAATATTTATGCTTTAATTTAGAAAAGCAATGTTACGAAATTTAATAAATATGATCTTCTTGCTATTACACAAAGTCAATAAAAACCCAATTCACCAATTTAAAAGGTTAAAAGAGTCAACTCATTTCAGTAGCGATGCCACCATTATCAAGACTTAATATTGACTATTTAACTCATGCCCCAAATGGGAGTCAATGACCAATCACGTTTCAATGATTTCTGTATTACAACCAATCAGAGACGTGTTTCACGAAATAATTATCAACGTTAGGATTATCATATATTAAGCAAAGCTCCTCCTTTTTAATATTCTGAACAGGTCTGACCGTTATTTTGCAGTGACTGAGCCTATAACAAATACGGCTACCAGATTGTATATAATAGTGCTTACATGTCAACATTTGTAGCAATTGATTATACCACCAAAAAAAGAAACCACTGTTTGCACTTTCTTAAATGTATACGACATCAAAAATGAATTAATATACAGATTGATGTGTTTCATTTTTTCTCCACTAGAGAGCATTCTTACAATATTGCGTTCCTTTGGCAATAAATAGTATGATCTGGTTGCAGTGATAAACAAAAGAAGCAGTAGAAGCGTAGGCTACCTATCGTTTCTCATTAGTTTTCAAACATCACCGTTTACTTTAAATATAAAAATATTTTTAAATAACTGTAGTTAAATAATGATTTGTGAGTAAACAGCTTTATTTTATTCGTTAAATAGTCCTAACAAATGCCACTCTTGATTTCCAAATTCTCTAGATAAATTCACTCCTCACTTCGTGAGTCGTGAATTTATCGATAATTTGGAAATCACTCGTGGCATTACTTATGATAATGTTACTGTCGCCACTGAAACGCGTTGACTCTTTTAACTTTTTAAATTGCTGAACTGGGTTTTTGTGTAATACAATGTTATGAAAATTTTAGTTAATTTTAATACAATTACACTGGTATTTTTTTGCCTTATCAGAACGCCTACATTAGGTGACCTCAGCGCAATCGATTTCGATAATGGTTGCATTCGTGATTTTAATCGTGAGTGTGAGCTGGTCAAAAATCACAAGCAACTTTTAGTTACGTGATTTTTTAATCACGCGAAGTGTATAATAACCGAGCGTGCAAGGTCTTGTGCCTGTTGCGCACGGGAAAAGTTTCTATAAAATGTATTGGACAATTTTATTTGACTTTTATAAAAGATCAATTTCTCAAGATAACAATTTTTCATAAAGCATAGATTAGAAGCAATGACGTCAATTGTCGGCTAAGTATCACGATGCAAGTCTGACGGAGCCTGCATCAGTACAATGTAATACATTAAAATATATATGTAGTCAATATGCCCATTTCACCAATTAATGTTTTAAAATGGTCAACAAGTTTCTACAGCCAAGCTGTCATTCTCAAGACCAGATATTGACAATATCTGGTCTTGAGAATGACAGCTTGGCTGTAGAAACTTGTTGACCATTTTAAAACATTAATTGGTGAAATGGGCATATTGACTACATATATATTTTAATATTATATCACCAAGAAGATCACTTGTGTATTAAATGTAATACATGTATTCCATTCCGCCCTTATCTGGTATTTCAGTGTTAAATGATTCTGTGGGTTTAACGTCAACTTCTGATATGTAGTTTCAACATTTGTAACCTATAAAATCATCTTACGGAAGGTTAAGATCGAAATATAACCATTAACACTATCAGCGAATATAAATACTCTTAACTTAGCTATTTGTTATTAAAATTGGTAGCAATACTTAAAAAATAATGATGAACAAACTGTTGAATACCTTATTTTAAACTATCCATCTCAAGGATATAGGCGATATATTCTAGATATTCATTTAACTGAACGTAATGATGTATTACGTAATCCAATAATTGGTATTTTTAAACGGAAATGTTGTTACACAACATTTAAAACATTTGCAAATGCTATGATGATCTTGAAGAAGATTCCCGGGCTGTAGGCCAAGGGTCTCGAGGCTTCAAGTTCCACGACGTTTCTCTAGAGACTGCGTGTGCAATCTCTAGTTAAACGCCGGGGAACTTCAAGCCTCGAGACCACGGCCTACAGCCCGGAGATCTTCTTCAAGATCATCATAGAAACTCCGACCGTGAAATCCTAAGTGAATACATTACATTTTGTAAACGCTATTTTCAGTACATTATAATTCACCTTATTACTACTTATAAAATAAGTTTTAATTATTTTTTTTTTGTTTCGTTCATTTGCAATTTTTGTTTTATTTACCTAACTAACTCACTGGTAAATGAATGCAAAAAATAGGAACATTAGAGACTTATATCAGGGAATTAGTATAGAGAAGAAAGGGTTTCAGGCTACAACAAACATAATTCGGAATGAAAATGGGGATATGATTGCAGATTCCAGAAGTATATTAAATAGATAGAAAAGTTACTTTAATCAGCTATTAAATGTACATACAGAACTAGACATTGAGTAGGATAATTTACAGACAGCAGAAATGCTAGTCGCAGAACCAAGTGCATTAGAGGTTGAAATGGCGATTGAAAAATTGAAGATGTATAAAGCATCAGGTTCAGATGAGATCCCAGCAGAACTGATAAGATCAGGGGGAGAAAAATTGATGGACAAGATACGCTGGTTGCTTAGTATGATTTGGGAAAAAGAAGCTCTCCCAGATGAATGGAAGGAAATCAATTATTGTACCAATTTATAAGAAAGGAGATAAAACTCATTGCAACAACTACAGGGGCATCTCATTACTTTCAACTTCGTACAAAATTCTAACAAAATATATTAGTAAGCAGACTTACTCCCTATATTGATGACATTCTAGGAGATCATAAATGTGCATTTAGAAGAAACAGGTCTACAGTCTACAACAGATCAGATTTTTTTAGTATAAGACAGATTTTAGAAAATAAATGGGAATATAATGGTACTGTACATCAACTATATGTAGACTTCAAAAAAGTATATGATTAAATTAAGAGGGAGAAGTTATATAGTATCCTGCCGGAGTTCGGAATTCCTAAAAAGTTAGTTAGACTTATACGAATGTGTCTAAATGGCACAAAGAGTAGGGTGCGTGTAGGCAAACAGTTTTCGGACACTTTTGAAATCCAGAATGGGTTGAAGCAAGGAGATGCACTATCTCCTCTACTATTTAATTTTGTACTAGAGCATGCAATTAAATCTTTAGAGAATGAGGAAGGCTTACAACTGAATGGTATTAGTAAGTTGTTAGTTTATGCTGATGATGTAGTATTATTGGCCGATAGCGAGGAGATACTAAAGGACAATACGCACACACTGTTGAGTAACACTAAGAAATTAGGATTGGAAGTAAATATCAATAAAACTAAATATATGGTCACACGTAGAAATTCATTATATAATGGAAATGGACAGCTAATGACAAATGAGGGAAATTTAGATAAAGTGGCTGAATTCGAATACCTAGGAACAGTAATCACAAATAGGAATGAGATGCACAAAGAAATTAAACATAGGCTCAATTCTGGAAATGCATGCTATTATGCATTGCAGAGACTCTTGATGTCCCAACTCCTTTCAAAAAACTTTAAACTTAAAATATATAAAACTATTATTCTACCAGTTATATTATATGGATGGGAAACATGGACTCTCACTTTAAGGGAGGAAAGGAGATCACAAGTATTTGAGAATAAAGTACTTAGGAAAATTTTGGATCAAAGAGAGATGAACAGACAGGTGAATGGAGAAGACTGCATAACAATGAACTACATGGTCTTATAGGAAGCCAGATATAATAAGAACAGTTAAGTCTCGTAGACTGCGATGGGCAGGACATGTTGCACGTATGGGGAATGAAAGACTTGCATGGAAGCTTCTTATAGGAAAGCCAGAGGGAAAACGCCCAGTTGGTAGACCAAGAATGAGGTGGGAGAATAACATTAACTATGATTTGAGGGAAGTAGATTATACAGGGAATGATTGGAAAGCATTAGCTCAGGATAGGGATGTATGGAGAGCTTATGTCAGCGCGGCCATGAACCTACGGGTTCGATAGTGTCAGTGAGTAAGTAAGTAACTCACTGGCACTATCGACCCCGTAGGTACATGGTCGCGCGGACATAAGCTCTCCATACATCCATATCCTGAGCTAATTTTTTCCAATCATATTCTGTATAATCTACTTCCCTCAAATCATAGTTAATGTTATTCTTCCACCTCATTCTTGGTCTACCAACTGGGAGTTTTCCCTCTGGTTTCCGTTCAAGAATCTTCCATGCACGTCTTTCATTCCACATTCATACCATATGTTCTGCCCATCGCAGTCTACAAGACTTAACTGTTCTTATTATATCTGGCTTCCTATAAAGACCATGTAGTTCACTGTTATGTAGTCTTCTCCATTCATCTGTCTGTTCATCTTTCTTTGGTCCAAAATGTTTCCTAAGAACTTTATTCTCTAATATATTTTGTAATTATATGTATCTTCAATTTTCTTGTATATGTAACTACAGCCTTAACACACATTTGTAAAATAGGGCTGCAAATCTTGGGAGATTTAAAATAAATAAATAATATTTGAAAAATAAACATTCATTCAAACTATGATGATCTTGAAGAAGATTTTCGGGCTGTAGGCCGTGCTGTTGAGGCCTCAAGACCACGACCTACAGCCCGAAAATCTTCTTCAAGATCATCATAGCAACTCCGGCCGTGAAAGTCTACGTCAATACTTTCATTCAAACTGTTATATTACTTTTAGTTAAGACCAACAAAGAAGTGAATGGACGAAACTCCGTAGCCAAATAGCGACCTCCATGATCTATAAGAAACCTGATATAATAACAGTTAAAATGCATTTATCAGTGGATGTGGCCAATGACATTAGGAACACGGAAAACTTCTTGTAGGCGAACCAGAGAGACAGCGACCGATAGATAGACTACGAATGAAGTGACAAAATAACACTATTCTCAACATTAGGTCATTATTTGAGTGTGGTGAATTATACAGGGAATAAATAGAAAATGTTTTCTCTAAATAGGGGTGTATGGAGAGCGCGACCATAAGCGTCCGAGTTCGATAATACTAACTTACTACCTCTATCGAACCCGTAGGTTCATGATCGCACGGACATGAGGTCTCCATACATCCCTATCCTGAGCTAAAGTTTTGCAATCATTAACTGTATAATCTACTTCCCTCAAATCATAGTTAATGTTATTCTCTCACCTCATTCTTGGTCTACTAACCAGGCGTTTTCCCTCTGATTTTTCTACAAGAAGCTTTCATGCATCTCTTTCATTCCCCATTCGTGTCATATGTCCTACCCATCACAGTTTATGAGACACAACTGTTCTTAATGTATCTCGTTTCTTATGAAGATCATGTAGGTCAATGTTATAAAATGTTCTCCATTTGCCTGTCTGGTCTGTTCATCTCTCTTTAGTCCAAAAAATTTCCTAAGAACTTTATTTTTAAATACTCGTAATATTTTCTCCTCCCGTAAAATAGTCTACTTCTTGTAATCTTGTAAGCCCATGTTTCCCTTAACAGAAATTTAGACGCTCTCCCCCTACAGGGAAGAATTTGAACCATACTAATTTAGTTACACTTGTTTTCGTATAGATGACATTAGAGTGGCCCCTGGCAGCGTTCCGCCTCATACTGACATCTAGAAAACCAACGTAGTACTAGGACGGCAAAATTCGGTAAATTTTGCTTAGAGGCCTTTCCATTACAGGCTTAAGGATCTTTTACGAGCCTGAAAATCTTCAGACTCGGGACCCACGGCTTACAATCCCTCCCGGAGGACTTGCTCCTTGGATTTTTCCATCCTAAAAAAATTAATCGACCCCGGCTGGGTTTGAGCCCGCGACCCTTGGGACCAGAGGCAAGGAGCATAACCACTAGTCCACCGCGGCGAAAAAATGGTTACCATTACAATAGAGATTGTCTGCCATCGTTATTGTCTGGATTCAAAGCGATTTCACAAACATATTGTATTTTGTTGCAAAATAAAGTAATTAAATTATATTAGAAATTGATTTTATCGATTTCCGAAAGAATGTAGCTATTGAGGTTGTTCTAAAGACAATAATTTGATTTTTTTACAAACCTTCATTGATCCTACTTAGAAGGCACTGATACTGACGATGATAATATATATATATATATATATATATAGTAAAAGCTCCTTATTCACGGTTCCCTTATTCGCGGGTTAAAAAATTGCGAGTCCAATCGGTATATTAGAAGCATTAGTATCCTTTATTAACGCATTGGCAACTTCTTTTATCGTAGGCGGCTTTTACAAAGAGCGATTGAAACCAAATGGACAA
The DNA here is from genome assembly GCA_030220185.1 of Diploptera punctata. NCBI lineage: Eukaryota > Metazoa > Arthropoda > Insecta > Blattodea > Blaberidae > Diploptera > Diploptera punctata. The sequence goes on along the minus strand of JASPKZ010003302.1, from coordinate 48,247 downwards.
ATAAATATCAAAGTAAAAGAAACCTTACTGTCACTAAGTCTAAAATTCGTTGTTAAAAGCCAACGCCGCCGTACTTCACGTGCCGCTATGTCCGTTGATAAATGCCGCCCTCGCCACGATCGGTGTTTTATTGTTTCAATTTGTCATTCGTTGTAATAATTTTTGATTGAATAATACGTGTGTCTTCTGCTTTATTGTCAATTTATAATGACGCGTAAGAGGAAAGAAAATTAGTTTCGAAGCTGAAAAATGTAGTGTTGCCGCTTAAAGTAAAAACAGAAATTGGTTAACCGTTTACGTGTTGGCGAGTCGTTTGCATCCATATCACGCTTGTTTCAATGTTAAATGAATCAACCGTATGATTATTCAAGAAATCCGGAAGACAAAATAAGGAATTATATCGCTGAATGCATCAGTTGAATTAGCAATCTAAATTGAGAAAAAAATTTGTTTTTAAAACGGCAACCAATAGGAAAAAATTACAATTCCATATACCATATTCGCGGGACAGATACCGCGCGAATAAAGATTTTTTTACTGTATATATATATGTTATATATATATATATATATATATATAGTACCCAGAGTTCCGGGTTCGAATCCCGTCCTGGCATTTATTTTTCTTATCACAACACACACATATATATATATATATATATATATATGTGTGTGTGTGTGTGTGTGTGTGTGTGTGGTTTTTTATCTATTTATTAACAACATGCTCCATTACAGGAGCAATACTACATGTTTAAAGTTTTCTTTTACAAACCAATTACAATTCACTTAAAATACAGTTCTAAGAGTACAGTGATATCCATCCATAGTAATTCTGCACGAAGGCAGGTCCTTCACTGCAATCATAGCACTTTCATGCTATGCTTGCAGCTTTACTAGGGAATTGTGTGGATGTGGTAGCTTCCCGTTGCTTTCCACTACAGTGATATAATGCTGAATAAAATAATAATAATACTAAATACTAACAATAACGATAATAATAGCAACAATAATATTAAAATAATAACTAAAGTGCAATAATATGATGCGGACTAATTACTAGGTGTTAATATAATGGGTTTACTTTATTTTGATATATGCCCACCGCTGTGGTCTCGAGATAGTGTGCTGCCTTGTCACGCAGTGGGCCCGGGTTCGATCCCCGGTCGGGACAGTCTTTCTGAGTGAGGTTTTTATCGGGGTTTTTCCTCACCTGTAAGACAAATGTCAGGAAAACTTTAAGGCCCAAAAGGTCCCCGAAATGATATGGCCATCGCAATCATTATCATTCATATTCATCTTATATTAAGCTTAGGATTACGGACTCTCCTGACACACCACTATCATCATCATCACCCATCATATTATCGGGGCAACGTAACCCCGCCTTCCATGCGCCCCAACCTCATAAGTGGGTTACAAGTACGCCATGCCAGGAGAGAACACCAGGAATGTCGAAAGACAACCTGGGGCATTTGCAAAAAAAAAAAAAACATTTTGATATAGTGTTCTTAGTATATACTAATATCAATAATTATGTGTAATTATATTTATGTAGTTTCACTATTGCTTGTAGTTACTTATGTCATAATTTGAATCCCGAAAACCGACAAATACGGCTCTGGTTAGGTCCCCCAAATGCGGGGGTTGGCGAAGGGCTGACAACCCGTTCCATAAAAAATAAGTGTTACGTTTCCTGCAAAGAGAGATAAAGCCGGACAGAAAAGAGATTATACAAACATTAATATAAAGTATACTTACAAATGGATCAGAAAGCTGCACAATAAATGAAAGGATGCAGAAAAGAATCTTGGCGACAGAAATAGATGGATTACGGAGAAGTATGAGAACATCCAGGCTACAACATATTCGAAATACATATATCAGACAAGAAATGGAATGGATAACTCCCAGCCACTTCACCACACAGATCCTCTCAGGTCATGGACTCTTCCGCTCCAAACTGCACGAAAGAAGACGTGCCGACTCACCTCTCTGTGATTGTTTCAACCTCGGAGAGGACGACGTAGTCCACGTGCTCTATCAATGTACCAAGTACAATGTCTTCAGGCAGGAGCTGGAGGAAGCAGCCATGATCGGTGAAACACAATGGCCGCCCGCCTTAGAATTCTGGACCGGGAAGGAAGCCTTCAAATCCCTCAACAAGTACACAAGAAGAGTCTTGGGATTAAGACGAGACGAAGACCAGCGGAGACAAGAGAGGCGTTAAAATCGTCATCAGTCTACTACTACTACTACTACTCCACACATATACACATACAAGCACTAAGCGCACACACACACATACACACATTAACACATAAACACAAACAAACAAAACACACTTTATTTTAATTTTATGTAACAACTACACACTTCAAATACCCGAATTGTATATTTATTATGTATTTCAATAAAGATAAGATATAAATAGGGACATAGAGCAGACCCGGGGATAAGGGCATTATGCCCGAGGTAACCCGGGGGGTGGTGGTGGGGCTCTAAATAAAAAAAAATGCACAAGAAACTGTTATCGATAGGATAACAAAGAGAGCTTTACAGTGGCATGGACATGTACAACGGATGTCGGAGGACCAGTGGCCTAAACATATGTTAGATTCGATGGTACCAGGCAGAAGGAAGAGGGGGAGAAGTAGAAGAATAAGAACATAGTATGAGGGAATATATGATGCCATGATGAGAGAGGGGTATGGAAGGAAGGACAATGGAAAGCAGGAATCAAGGGCACAACTGCTGTAAAGTGGAAAGCCTGTAAGTATAATGTGGTTGCTAGTTTAGTTGTGTATATATGTTCGAATGTCATTTTGTGATTAGGGTATTTCTATCGTATTTATTACACTTTTGCCCGAAACCATGGAGATGTTTTATGCCATTGTGAGATCATGGCCTCGTCCCGCGCCCGTACCGCCCGAGCCCGGGTACTTAAGGTAGGAAGCCTTGCGCGCAGAGCTACGGGACTTGCGCTGGTTCGAGTTCTCCATGGGGGAAGAAATTTTCTCATGGTATTTCGGCCAGTATGGGAACCGGTGCCCACAAAGAATCGTGACGGCAATGCCATGTCGTATGCTACTAATAAGTAGCGGCTCCAGGTTGAGGAATCAGATATTTAACGGCCCTGGGGGGGGGGGACTCGACATGCTGGCACCATTGTCACCCCCCTACAATGGCGTTTGATCATCTACCTCTGTGATTGACACATGTGGATGTGAAGGGCCAGCAGCCGGCTGGTAAAAGGGCAACCGCTGAAAAGTGGATATAGACCCTACACATCGGAGATCCTGGTTAGAAATTGGCCACTTTCCTCCATTTGCTCTTATTTCGCGAATCATAGTTCTCCTTTGTTTTTCGAGGATTCTGCACCTGTATATGAGATGTTCTGATGTTTGGTGTTCCTCACTGCATGGACACTTTGCATTATCTAGAATCTTGAATCTATGGAGATAAGTATGTATGTAGTGTGTATGTGTGTGTGTGTGTGTTGTGTGTGTGTGTGTGTGTGTGTGTGTGTGTGTGTGTGTGTGTGTGTCAACGCTCAAGCGGTTAGAAGTTTTATTTTTTTTCGGAACCAATCTCGTTTCATTAACGGGTAAAAAAATAGACAATTTGGATTGGGGATTCTCCTGAAGCAAACATTTAAAAATCGCTTTGCGGTCACATTTTTTTTCTCCATTTTTCGCAACGGTCCTCGGTATGCGGCATTGAAATAAAATGAGAAAATATTCTCTAAAAATCGGATAAATCGGGTCATTAAGAGTGGAGTTTGTCTGAAAGAAGTAATTAAAAATCGCTAACCAAATAATTCATCCTAACCTTGAATGTAAATTTAACAAACAAGAGGTCAATAAAGTACATTAGTGTGATGCTAGTAAAGATAAAATCGCTGTGCAGTTTTCCATTTTACAAAATGTACTATTGAAGAGATTTGATGAAACGTTGTGGAGAAAAAACATGCATTTCTGCAACTAGAAATTGATTGCTTTTATTTCTGATGAAAAGCTGTACTGTACGTTATGTCAGGAGTAATACCGGTAGTAACATTTTCGAATGGAACATGAAGACTCTATTATCTTGGATATTGGATATAATTGACATTGTTTATTTCGGAGTCACGAACTGATCACGGATGCTATTATCTAAAACATTGACGGCATTTTTAGAAAGGGGATTACGTGATACATTTATAACATCGCTCCATGCACGGTATAAATTATTGATACAGGTCAGCAAACGGTCAGTTAGCCAATAAATACATTTTTATCTTCAACAAATTCTCCCTCACTCTTTCTCGATGTGTTTACGCATGCGTGCATCTTATTTTCTAGATATCACTATTCCTCCCTCCCTCTCTCTTCTCTCTCTCTCTCTCTCTCTCTCTTCTCTCTCTCTCTCACACACACACACACACACACACACATACACACCACAATTTATTTTATCTGTTTTTGTATCTCTTTATTTCTCTCTTTCTCTGTATGTGTCTATTTTTCTCTGTACCTAAATTACATTATCCTTTGTGTGGTGAGTGAAAACTAGCAAGCTGTAGGGATGTTTGGTGACGAATGGAAACACAGTGACTTACATAATATATATGGTATGATAACAATAAATGCTCGGACGAGATTTGAACCCGCACCTCTGGATGATACCCGAGTGCGCTACCGATTGCGCTACCGATTACACTACCGAGCAATTCTAGTACAAACATTATTTTTCTTATATATAGGGTGTATATATATATATATATACTGTACATGGAGTCATATTGCTTCCAGAAAGAACGATCATGAAGACCCGGTCTTCTAAGTTAAGATTGGATAAGAATAATATCCATATCGGTAAGGATAAAAATCAATAACTAGCTACTACCTCATTTGCACTATCGAACCCGTAGGTTCATGCCCGAGCGGAGATAAGCTCTCCATACATCCCTATCATGAGCTAATGTATTCCGATAATCCAGTGTATAGTCTATTTCCCTCAAATCATCGTAAATGTTATTCTCCCATCTGATTCTTGGTCTACCAACTGGTTTTCCTACAAGAAGCTTCAATTCTATTCTTTCATTCCCAATTCGTGCCATATGTCGTGCCCATCGCATTCTAAGATACTTAACTGTTCTTATTATATATGGCTTCCTCTAAAGACCCTATAGTTAACTGTTATGTAGTCTTCTCCATTCACCTGTCTGTTCATCTCTTTTTGGTCAAATTTGTTTTCTAAAAAACTGTATTATTAAATACTCCTCCTCCCTTAAAGTAATAGTCCATGTTTCGCATCCATAAAATATAACAAGAAGAATAACAATTTTATATCTTTTCAGTTTAACGTTTTTGAGAATTAGAACAAGAGTCCCTGCAATGCATAATAGCATGATTTCCAAAGCTGATCCTCTGTTTAATTTTCTTGAGCATCTCATTCCTATTTGTAATCGTTGTTCCTAGGTATTTGAATTAAGCCACATCTTTAAATTTCTCTCATTTGTCATTAAACGTCCATTTCCATTATATAATGTATTTCTACGTGCGGATATATATTTTGTTTTATTGACGTTTACTTCCAGTTCCAATTTATTAGTGAAACTCAATAGAGTGTGAGTGTTGGCTATCGCCTAATAATACTACATCATTAGCATAAGCTAACAGCATATTAACACCATTGAGCTGAGGCCTTTTTCATTCTCTAAAGATTTGATGACATGCTCTAGTAGAAAATTAATAGTAGAGGATATAGTGCATCTCCTTGCTTTAACCCATTGTGAATTTCGAAGGTATTCGAAAACTGTTTGGCAACACGCACCCTACTCTTTGTGCCATTTAGACACATTCGAATAAGCCCAACTAACTTTTCTAGGATTTCCGAACTCTACCAGGATACTATATAACTTCTCCCTCTTAATTTTATCTTATTCCTTTTTGAACTCTACAAATAGCTGATGGATACTGCTATTATACTGCAATATATTCAAGCTAGTCCACCGCTGTGGTATCGAGCACCCTTGTCGCGCAGCGGCCCGGGTTCGATCCCCGGTTGAGGCAGTTTTTCTGGGTGAGGTTTTTATCGGGGTTTTCCCTTACCTGTAAGACAAATGTCCGGAAAACGTTAAGGCCCAAACGGTCCCCGAAATCATGTGGCCATCATTATCATCATCGTCCTTCACCCGTGTGGAAAGCAACGGGAAGCTACCACACCTACAATTCCCCAGTAAGGCTGCAAGCATAGCATGGATGGATGGATATTAAGGTGTACGTTTGACATAAACGAATGTATTAAAATGAATAATTAACTGTATCGGTTGTTCAGAAATAATGTTTTACTTGTTTATTTAACTGGTGTGTTAAGGGCTAAAAGCTTCTTATACCACTCAGCGGAGCTAATAAATGTTACATATCACCTAAACTAATGTGGATCCATGAATTATAAAATTTGTTTAAAATTAGAATACTTAAAAATCACATATAATGTAATAGGAAAAACTTAGGAAGAGATTAAATAATAGTTTTAAAAATCTAAAACAACACGCTTTATTAGAAAACCGAACTAAAAAATGAAAAATAATTTTAATTTCCGACACGCTTGGGATAAAATTAAAATGGTCAACAAAAAAATCATCTCCAACACATATAGAATAAAACTAGAGTTATCAACAAAAATAAAATCATTTTACCATCAAAAGCGTGGGGTGCTCTATATCAATTAATATATTTGTTAATAAACATATATTGGTAAAAGTAAAGTCTCTAAGAAGAAAACGTAAAAATCATAAAAAGCACCCCACGCTTTCGATGGTAAAATGATTTTTTTTTGTTGATAACTCTAGTTTTATTCTATATGTGTTGGAGATGATTTTTTTGTTGACCACTTTAATTTTATCCCAAGCGTGTTGGAAATTAAAATTATGTTTCATTTTTTAGTTCGGTTTTCTAATAAAGCGTGTTGTTTTAGTTTTTAAAACTATTATTTATTTTTTAGTTTTAAATATTTTACAGAATAAGATAAAAATGTAAATATCTTTAAATTCGATACTATTGTAGTATGAGCTAAAAGTAATACTCTTCTATAAAAAAACCCTCCCATCCGGATTTGAACCAGCGACGTATGGATTACTGAAATTATATACCACTAAGAGTTCACTGCTCTACCAACTGAGCTCTTACAACGGTTGACTAAAAAGTCGACAAGTCCGCAACCTATTATACCAGATTTCATTTTTTTGATTTTCGGATGATTCTGGCCAGGATTTTAGGAACAAAGTATGAAATTATTGTATTATCACGGGTCCTCTACACGTATACAAAGCTTCAAGACGATCCAATGTTTCTAAGTGGGTGAAAATCGCGTTGAAAGATTCCGTTACATTGATACAAAAACACTTTTTTGATTTTCTGATGATTATGGCCAGGATTTTAGAAAATAAATATGAAATTATTGCATTGTCACGGGTCCTCTACAAGTATACAAAGTTTCAAGTCGTTCCAATGTTTCCAAGTGGGTGAAAATCGCGTTGAAAAATTCCGTTACATTGATACAAAAACACTTTTTTTTCTGATGATTATGGCCAGGGTTTTAGAAAATAAATATGAAATTATTGTATTGTCACGGGTCGTTTACAAGTATACAAAGTTTCAAGTCGATCCAATGATTTTAAGTGGGTGAAAATCGCGTTGAAAGATTCCGTTACATAGAATGATAGGTAGATAGATAGATAAATAGATAGATATATACAGGTCAAGCTAATATAAAGCGTGTAAAAATGAATGTTTGTTTGTTTGTGCTTTATGCGCGGCCATACCGTTGATTCAATTGTGATGGGGCTTTTTGCAAAATGCTCAGGAGATTCCTGGGATGGACATAGGCTATAAGAGAGTTGTGATACTCAACTCTTACACCCTTAAAATCGTCCTTTGTATTGGAAAACGTGAAAAAAGTAGCTATTTGGACGCTTAAATGGCTTACGCTGCCTAAACCATAACAAATACAGAAAATCAATGTACACAGAATTGAATATCTCAAAAAACTCTACAAAAAAGTCCGCGGCAGCATGTGTTTATCTCTTACGGATAACTCATAATAATCATTTTTGTCTTTCATTGATGCCAAGAAGATCGAGACAAGTATGTAGATTCCAGTGCAAGCATAGCAGCACATGGCGGGTATTCTTTTACGGATAACTCACAATAACGAATATTGTCTTTTAGCTCATTTATGCCAAGAAGATCGAGATAAGTAGATTCCCGGGCAACGCCGGGTAATCAGCACGGGTAATCTTAATAGCCTATAATTAAGATATACATTTATAATTATTTTTAATTTTACTTATTCAGCTAATCATAAGAAGTACATTAATATTTGTCTTTTAGCTCATTTATGCCAAGAAGATCGGGAGGAGTAGGTTCCCTGACAACGCCGGGTAAACAGCACGAGGTATCTAAAAATAATTACGATATAAATGTTTCCTTGTACTTATTTAACTAAACATAAAACACATTAATTTTCGTATTTCAGCTCATTTATGTCAAGAAGATCGGGATAAGTAGATTCCCGGGCAATGCAGGGTAATCAGCACGGGGTATCTAAAAAAATATAAATTTATAATTATTTTTCTCTTTGCTTATTTAACTAAACATAAATGAATGTGTTTATTTAGGCGCAGCAGCGCACACCGAGTGTTAGCTAGTTTGACATAAATAAATGTTTTAAAAATTAACAAATAGCTCCATTGGCAATTTAGATATTATATTTCACTTGTTTATTTATTTATTGACTGGAGTGTTAAAGCTTAAAAGTCGTCTCTTCCACTCAGCTAAAACCAATGAAAGCTACATTTTTATCTTAAAGCTAATGATTCTAAAAGCTGCTTAAATTATTAAATACATAACATTTACATTATAATGTAAGCCTAAACTAACTAATGTTCATACTTTCTGAGTGCAATTACAAAATATTAATTAATTCACATGTCATATGAGTGCAAGAAAATTAATCTATATGTGCAAACTATCTACGTAGAAATGTAAAGTTACTGTGTAATTTAATTTACGTTATGGATAAACTATTAGAGAAAAATCTATAATGAGACGAAACCAAAAGTAAATTCCCTGCTGTACAGGCAACTTCAAATATTTCGTTATCGATATAAATTAAAAGCTGAATAACAAGCATGATGTGTAGTAAAATAATTTAAAATCATAAAGTTTTCATGGAAATTTACTCTATCAAATATTTCTATATTTGGTGCGCTCTAGTTTTAGAAATTTAAAATCCATAGACCTGGACCAGGCCTGAACTTGTAGGAATAAGGTATGCAGACTTACTTTAATAATGGTTTCTGCACGTCTTAATTGAAAGACAGGTGCATTGGACCGGAAAAATTGAGAGGAACTTTTTGATAAGGCCAGGGGCATGTTTTATAAAACTAAAAGTCAATTTATAAGAGTGCAAACTTTTAATTAGAGTTCTCACAAAAGAAAACAAATTTCGTTAAATACAAATTACAGTGCAGTATCTCATTTACAAGTCTTACTTTGAATTTTACTAATAATTCGGACGCCATTATCAGGACTCATTTCATCTTATCGCCATTTCATATCTTCAAAATTAAATCAGTGAACGTCTTCAGAAAACACATGAAAAACACACCAATAAAAACACAGCTTATTAGATAGGCGTTAAATCGTCTATAATTAGGAATAGTATAAAAAATCAGGAAACAATGATGTCGGAATATTAATTAAATTTCTTATCGAATCCAAATCGCTAAAGTAATTTTGTAAAGTAAATTTGTAAATCAATTAATATGGCTGTTTATATCCGTGTTAAAGCATAGTTTCTTGGATAATAAGTTATAGGTGATTTAAAAATTCTGATGGTCTTATGACCAGGATTTGTGACTACAGTTCACGAGGCCCAGGGTTCTATTCGCGCTCAGACCATATCCATATTTCTTTAAGGAAATATTTCTGTGCTCGCCCATAGTCTGGACTTTAGATTAAATTTAGGTTAAGAACTCTCCTAGTGTTCGTTATCATTTATCACCATCCATAATTCCATCCGGGTTATGTAACTCCGAATTTCAGGCACTCCAACCTTATAAGTAGGTAAAAATTCCGCCAATGCCAGGTTAGAATGCCAGAAATATCGTAAGATGACCTGGTAGCATTGGACAAAAAAAAACGTAAATTGTCTTAGAATGAGATCAATTATATACAATTTCAACTAAGTTTTACAGCGGAATTTTTATGTTGAAATAGACCTTACTTGGGCTAGATATATATTTTCAAATTGATCCTACACTGATCACTCTCGAAGAGTGTTTAATGCATATAAAAGTCTTCTGCTTTGGTTCCTTTATCAGCAAGAATCTGTTAGGAACATTTACATGAACATTATACAATTTTTAGTTTCTTTGAGCTAGCATTTTCATTGGCTGTAAATGTGTTTTTGGATTGATAAAGCACCTGTCATTAGTCATCCTTATGTCAAAACACGAACTGAAAAACACATTTTGTTGTTCAGAGAACCTACAAGTGATCTACATCCATTATTTATTTTCCCTTCCACATCAAACTTCCAATTACATTCAACAAAAACAGAATTGTTTGACTTTCTTAGAAACTGGAATTGAACTTTTCTCTACATTTCATAAAATTCTGCGAAGAGAACCCTGGGCAATATATTCACTTGGCTTAAACAATTGTTCAAATAGTAACATTTTCAAGTTTGTTCAATTACATGCAATACTTTTAATGGAATATGTTTAATTTCCTGAGTTTAAATAACTTCGTTTCGTTGAATGCTTTCCTCTCTATGAAATCACGGAAATAACATAGCTATTGTAAAGAAAGCCGACTCTGATATTGCATTGTCCTCATATTTTAAAATGTATTAAATAAGGTAGTTATTGCTAATAAATATTCATTCAAATATTCCTTATTTATGTCCACCGCGTGCTGCCTTGTCACGCAGCGGGCCCGGGTTCGATCCCCGGTCGGGACAGGCTCCTGAGTGAGGTTTTTTCGGGGTTTTTCCTCACCTTTAAGACAAATGTCAGAAAGCCTAGGGGCCAACGGTCCCCGAAAATCATCCGGCCACCATCACCATCATTATCTTTATCAATATCATCATCACCATCATCCTTCACCGGTGTGGAAAGTAACGGGAAGCTACCACACCTATAATTCCCTAAGCCCTGTTCGTTCTTAAAGTGATCCTCGTCAAAACAAAATCATGTGACCTGCTCGCTTTTCATTGGTTATGGACACCGACGTACGTAGTAGTAGAAGCAGTAAGTACGCGAAAAAGTATTTCCCTTCATTAAATTAAAAATGTGTCCTCTGAATATACTTGTTATTCTTCGTGAATGAAAATAATAACATTCAAAACATACAAAATATGCTAAAATATACCTAATCACAAATGTCAGGAAAACTTTAAGGCCCAAACGGTCCCCGAAATCATATGGCGATCATCATCATCATCATCCTTCACCGGTGTGGAAAGCAAGGGGAAACTACCACACCTACAATTCCCTAGTAAAGCTGCAAAGCATAGCATGAAAATGCTATGATTGCAGTGAAAGACCTGCCCTCGGGCAGAATTACTATGGATGGATGCCTAATCAATAATTACAACTTAAAATAGCTTATTACAATTGGGTAATGCATTTGAGTCATGCTTCAGTCGATTCTCATGAAACAAAATGGCGGAAAGTATCGAGTCTACTGTTGTTGTGTCGTCATCTCCCTGCCAAAAGTGACAGTAATTGTGGGCGAATGGCGGAAGGATATTGCTTCTACAACGTATGTCGGTGTCCATAACCAATGAAAAGCGAGCAGGTCACATGGTTTTGTTTGACGAGGATCACTTTAAGAGTGAACAAGGTATAGTAAAGCTGCAAAGCATGAAATGTTATGATTGTAGTGAAATACCTGCCCTCGGGCAGAATTACTATGGACGGATGGATTCCTTATTTCAAAGAAAACCAAATATGGCTGATAAAATAATAAAAATAAAAATAAAATAATAAAACTAAAAATAATAAATCTAATAAAATAATTATTGCAATTTTCATTTAAACTTCAGTTCACGAGACCGAATATTCATGGTTTATATATTTATGATAATTATATCCGTAAGAACATCAAGAATATATTTGATAATTTTTATTAGGCAGTTTTTTTCTGAAGTTCTCTATTTTATTTTAACCGCTCACTTTTACATGCTCCGCCGGATCTTATACTGGCAAGACTTCTCGGGAGAGGGATTTTAAACTTTGAAGCACACATATTTTTTTATCACATATGGACATGGACGCCTCCTAAATGAGTGATCACCTCAATCCAGGGCTTCCTCCAAAACAAAATAACATTATGACGAAACACACCATTCACTCACACGTTCATATTTAAATTGCGAATGTGATAAAGATGATTGTGATGATCGGGGACCGTTTTGGCCTTAACGTTTCCTGACATTTGTCTTATAGATGAGGAAAACCGTCGCAGAAACTACCACACAGGAAACTCGTCCTACGAGTCAGCGACGCTATCGTGAGACAACAGCTGTGGATGTTTTTCTATGATATGAAAAGAAAAATAAATTCCTGTGTCGGAATTTGAATTTGAATCTCTAAACTCTGTAAGTTTAGCGCTCTAACCAATTGAGCCACTCAGATATCCTAACATAAACATTTATTTTTCTTATATATATTCTCAATTTACACGAGAAGTAGCGGGAAGTCGTTCCAACTACCATCTAGCGGCCACTATAACAGGTAAGCAAATTTTATACACTATTTAACTCATGCCCCAAATGGGAATCAATGACCAATCACGTTTCGCCTAGAATTTACCAACTAAAGTTTATCATAATAAAGAAAGCACCTCCTTTTTAACTTTCTGAATAGGCCATAGCATTATTTTGCAGTGACTGGCTCTGTAAGAAATACGGCTATACCATATATATATATATATATATATATATATATATGAACTCGAGTTCAAATCCCGACTCAAACATTATTTTTCTTTTCATATCATATTTGCCTTCATTGCCAAATGTCAAAAATATATTTATAATATCTATATATATATATATATTTATAGTGCATGAATGTCAACACATACCGCATGCGGGAGTTAATATAAAAACATTTGTAGCAATTGATTATACCACCAAAAAAAGAAACCACTGTTTACACTTTCTTAAATGTATTTTTTCCCAGAAAAATATAATTGTTATATTTACATCATAGGACATCAGAAATTAATTAATGTACAGTTTGATGTAATTCATTTTTTCTCCAGTAGAGTGTATTCTTACAATATTGCGTTCCTTTGGCAATGAATAATATGATCTGGTTGCAGTGACGAACAAAAGAAGCAAATGAAGCGTGCCAATCGTTTCTCATTTGTTTTCAAACATCGCCGTTTACATTAAATATATAAATATTTTAAAATAACTATATTTAAATAATGATTTGTGAGTAAACAGCTTAATTTAGCATTACTTATGAGAATATTTACTATATAGCAGTAACGCTTGTATATTTAGATGTTATAACTATATCTTTGACATTTGGCAATGAAGGCAAATATCATATGAAAATAAAAATAAATGCCTGAGTCGGGATTTGAACCCGAGTCTCTAAACTCTGTATGTTTAGCGCTCTAACCAACTGAGCCACTCATGTATCCTACACACACACACACACACACACACACACACACATATATATATATATATATATATATATATATAATCAATGGGCTTTAATATGATTATATTATATATTTTTACTTTTTTTCATTTTTTTAATTTAAAAAAACTCATTTATAATTTCCTTTGCAAAAATTGTAAATTCAAGTGGCATTATTCATGTGTCTGCCTGTTAAATTTCACCACGAGATACGATGTGGTATTACTCATTAAGGGTCGGTTTCACCAACAGAGGTAACTGAATTACGCAAGTTTAAGCTATGCATTATACACGGGGAAAACTGGCGTAATACGTACCTATGTTGGTGAAATTGACCCTAAAAAAAGATGTCAATAAAATTGTCATTGAACATTTATATCGTCAGTTTTCGTTTTAACGATAGACGGTATGAAGATCTTTCAGTATTGTTTTCATATAGATAGTAAACTGTTCCAATTGGAGTGACAGGTTCTACTTTTGTAAGCACTGGACTTGCTAGGATATAATATGTGTCAGAGATCTTTCAAAATATGTGAGAAGAGATTGATTCTGGAATGGAGAAAACTGAATTTGGGTTTAGGTACAGCATTTGAAATAATTGATGGCGCACAGATAATTTTCGAATCTCAGAACGAAGCCACGGCGCATGATCAGAGATCTGCTACTTGGTTCACAAGTATACAACTATTTGAGAAAGTAAATCCGTTCTATTTCGTTGTGTGTCGTGCAATGGAAAACAATTGCGTGTAAATAAGTAGTGCGGTAAATACTGAAAATAAAACAAAGCAAAATAAATGAAACAAGAGAAAGAAAATTAATTAAAATAAGGACGAGAGAGAAAAAAAAAAAGCATGACTGCAGGATCGAACACGCGACCTCATGTACGGGAAATAGAAGCTCCCTCCACTAGACCACAACCATCTCTCCTAGAAATCGTCTGTATGAAGCGATGCAGTACTTCAGGACCTACTTCTATAATGAAATTAGATATTAACTTAATTTAAATTAATCAGACGCATTTTGTATTAGTAATGGAAATAAATAATTTTATTATGTCATGCGTTTTATAAACAAAGTAATGAGACATTACAATCGTTATTCATTTTCTATATATATATATATATATATATATATATACATACAAATATATGAGCTGTTTCCTTTAATTTATTTATTTCCATATATTCCATTCCATAGTAATTCTGCCCGAGGGCAGGTCTTTCGCTGCAATCATAACTTTTTCTGACCCTAGAGCCTGTCCCGACCGGGAATATTTCCATATATATTTACAAATTTATTTATATAACGAAGCCTGGTAACATGTAGGCATTTTGAAGATTAACGACGTTATTAAATAATAATAAAAAATCTATCTGACCAGAATCGAACGTGGGCACGTGTCGTCGGTAAAAGAACATCTTACCGATTGCTCCACTTAAGCAAACGATAGGAATGCTGCATGAAGAGAGACTTGCGCCGTCCGCTTTATACTCAAGCGAGTCCGAACATGTAACAACGTACTGGTGTGAATCGCTCTTCAAAACTCTTTTAACTTTCCATCATCAAGAGTTCCGCCATCATTTTTTTCAAAGGCTGTACATTATCATGGGTACGAACAATACATGTCAGCTACCATGCTAGCATAAATTTTTATATTCAGATGTTATGCAACCTGAAGAAACGTTACGAGCTGCAGAATACTTAAGGAGAAACGCATTTTGAGAAACTTCTGTATGTGTTTCTCCTCCACTGATACTTGAATTAAGCTTATATCCAGGATTGGAGATTGAATTTGAAATAAAAAACGAAACTGGTGTGTTCGAGTTGTCTTCCACATTGAAAACGAGAGATTTTTTTTCGCGTATCAATAGTTGCAAAATCAGAATGAATACCTAAATTGGGAGGTTTTGAAAACTCAGATCTCTTGAGGTAAAAATATGATAATTGTAAGGACGTTGGAAACTTGTTTTCGCATCAAATTGTTTTACGGTTTATATTAATCCATTGCAAACACACACGTCTTTGTGGAAAATAAATGTCATTCTGCATCAGTCCCCCTAAGGTGACACAGGTTCAAAAAGTTTTTGTAATTCTTATTTTGGGCATCTAAGAAATAGTATTTTTAAAGCGTTTTAATCCAAAATAAATAAATAAATTTCAGACGGTGTGTGGAACAATACAGAGAACATTCAAAAATAAAATTAGAAAAGAAACCAAGAAAAAATGTATAATGTTATGGCGGTTCCCACACTATTTTTTGGATGTAAAACTTTGGCTCCAATGAAAAAAAAACAGAAGGATAGAATACAGACGGCGGAGATGAGGTTCCTAAGACAAGTAAAAGGATGTACAAGACTTGATAGAATAAGAAATGAGGATATAAGAGAAGAATTGAAAGTACAGCCTTTATTGGATAAAGTCACGAATTACAGAGAGAAATGGATTGATCACATGGATGGAATGAGTAAGGAGAGATATCCATTGTTAGCAAGAAATTATCAAGCAAGAGGAAGACGTGATGTTGGAAGACCTAGAAGACGTTGGGCTGATGCATTATGAAGTCGGAACGGGCAATTGCCTAATCCCTGGAGTGATGATGATGATAAAGCGTTTTAATTATCGTAGTAAGGAGCCGGATGATCTGTTGAGTCAGAAATGAAAACAACACTGAAATGATTCAATAAACTGTCTACATTATACGGTATTTTCTCGCGGGTAGCGGTGTTTTTGTGATGGCCGATTTTCTTAAAATTAATGTCACACATTTTTGCACAAAATTTTCAAACTTTATTTATTTATTTCACACAAATAATTTGCTCCTATGAGAGTTTATTCTTTCAATTTATTTTATCTCTCAGTACTTCACACTCTCTGACGGCTTCATATGTATTTGGTTCATACTTAAGTATTTTTTCTCGCCCACAATTTGGACACGACTGGTCAGTCAGACCCTCGCACCTCCTTATGTATGTGAGGACGCCAATCTAGGCTTCTCTGGAATAGAACCATCAAGAGGCCGTTTCTTCGAGAATCGAGGTTGTTATAAGGAAAAAAAATATACTACCAAAAAAAATACGTCTGGATGGAGTCGGTTGCTGGCTGCCCACGACGCTAATCTAAAATCCTATTGCGTTAAAAGAAGTCCTGCTATCGCCAATGAAATTCAAAGGTGGCAATTTAAGCAACGGACTCAATATCGCCACCAATATTTTAACGATGTCTGCCAAGTATTAATGAAAACACATTCTTCTTGAATTTTTGCAACAGAAGAACTTTTTAGGAAACAACCAGAATTATTTTCTAACTTGGTGAACAATGACTATATAGTTTCGGTTTGTGTTGGTATTTTTTTAAATGTTTTCAACATATTTAAGATGATGATACTGATGATGGTTTTCAAGAATATACTAGATTTGAATTATCAACTCTCAAATTTTGTTCGTTTTCAGAATGGCATTTCTGCAAATTATTTAAGTCACGTCCTACTTAATAGTGACTCACCTATAATATAAGCTTGTTTTATAACTCGTATCATGTTTCAGGGTCAGACGTAATTAACTTCCTCAGTACTACACTACATCTGTCGGAAAACTGCCTTGATTGGTTTAGATCTTACCTCACTAATCGTCAGCAATCAGTTTCTGTTAATAATCGCATTTCTTCCTGGCGCTTGGTGAGGAAAGAAGTGCCTCAAGGCGGCGTCCTCACTCCTCTCCTCTTCTCCACTTATATTAATGACGTGACCAAGAAACTACAAAACTACAAGCATCATCTTTACGCCGATGACTTACAGATATACACACACTTTAGGCCTGACGAAATTAACGAATATATTGACAAAGTAAACACTGATCTCAGACATATATCTTTATGGTCCAGACAATTTGGGCTAAAACTAAATGTAAACAAAACACAAGCAATAATTATCGGACATCCAAGACTATTAAACTCAATAAACAATAGCAATATGCCGGCTATCATGTTAGATCACGAACAAATTCCTTATACCGACGTCGTTAAAAACTTGGGACTTTACTTAGATTCTAATTTAAATTGGAATACCCAAATAAAACAAACATCTAAAAAGATCTTCTCCATAATGCATTCCCTAAAGCGTCTTAAAAACTTTATTCCTACAGATCTTAAAAGAATTTTAATTCAAACCTTAGTGATGCCGCATTTTGAGTATTGTGACGTTCTACTAACTGACATAAGTGACAGATTGTCGGACAAACTGCAGCATGTCCATAATATGTGTATCAGATTCATATTTAATGTCCGAAATACGAACACATTTCTCCATTTTTCCTTGAATTGTCATGGCTACATCTAAAAGAGAGAAGAAAACTACACTGTCTAATTCTCTTATTTAAGATCCTACATACCTCGACTCCCAATTATTTATCATCTCGTTTCCAGTACCTATCCTCAAACCATAACTTAAACACAAGATCACAACATAATCTCCTACTTAATATATCGCAACATAGGACATCACAGCACTCATGCCATATACTATTTTCACTTTTCGCAACTGGAATTCCCTACCACAAGAAATAAGGGGCTGCCGGACATTGGCATCTTTTAAAAGAAATCTAAATTTATATTTGCTCTAACCTCGACTCCATCATTACTAATAAAATTCATTGTTAAAAACCGTTGAGGTGGAGAGTCATAAAATAAAACAAGTTAAAATACCTTCCCAGGTAAAATCCGTCGTCCTCAACTCCTAAAATATGTGATCTTTATGCCTTTAGGCCTTTCAGGACATCCGTCCCATCTTCAGTAGTTCATTCTTCGCTACAGCATCCAAGTTGATGTTTGATGCTGCTGTCCTAATATGAACTGCTGAAGATGGGACGGATGTCCTGAAAGCCCTACAGGCATAAAGATCACGTATTTTAAGAGTTGAGGACGACGAATTTTACCTGGGAAGGTATTTTAACTTGTTTTATTTTATGACTCTCCACCTCAACGGTTTTAACAATGAATTTTATTAGTATAGACTCTATAGCCAGTCAGGCCAAAACTAAGTCTAGTTTTTTAAAACTAAATTAACGCTACATAAGACTGTTGCCAATATATATTTCAACAGACAATGTTTAATTCATAACATTATCCCAAATTATGCCAAAATTAAAATAAAAATAAAAGCTACTCAGCCATAAAACAAAAATAAAGCAGAAATTAACTGCATAAAAAATGAAATAAAATACTTGCACATAAGAAAGAAAATTATAATATAAATGATATTATCTTACACAAGAAGCAAATAAAATATATGCTAAATGTTGGTACATCATAGACAAACATATACATGAAGATATTAATAATATTTTAATAAATAAGTACCAAACAATCAACAAAAAACTTGAAAATCTAAAATCAACCAAACACAACAAAAGACACACAACAAATTCCTAGTAAATCCGTAGAAGATAAAAGACTAATAAATCTATCAGAACTTACACTAAATAATGACGAAATTAAAATACTAGAAAATGGTTATAAATTTAATTTCCCCAATCCTAATATAAATAAAATAAAAGAGAACATGATAATTGAGAGCGAAATAGCAATTAATAAATTACAATCTAATAATAAAGAATATGTCAGATACATAACTGCCAAAATTATACAAGGAATCTCACCCCAATTGATAAAGAAGAAAAGAAGAACTTAAAACAGTTACATACACTAAAATATGAACTTAAAAACAACATATTATACATACAATATTCAGTAATCCATACGTCGCTGGTACAAATCCGGCTGGGAGGGGTTTTTTTATAGAAGAGTATTACTTTTAGCTCATACTACAATAGTATCGAATTTAAAGATATTTACATTTTATCTTATTCTGTAAAATATTAAAACTAAAAAATGAAAAATAAATAATAGTTTTAAAAAACTAAAAGAACACGCTTTATTAGAAAACTAAAAATGAAAAATAATTTTAATTTCCAATACGCTTGGGATAAAATAAAGTGGTCAAAAAAAAAATCATCTGCAACACATATAAAATAAAATTAGAGTTATCAACAAAAAGAAATAATTTTACCATCAAAAGCGTGGGGTGATTTTTATGATTTTTACATTTTCTTCTTAGAGAGCTTACTTTTACCAAAATCTGTTTAATATCAAATATATTAATTGATATAGAGCACCCCACGCTTTTGATGGTAAAATTATTTTCTTTTTGTTGATAACTCTAATTTTATTCTATATGTGTTGGAGATGATTTTTTTGTTGACCATTTTATTTTATCCCAAGCGTATTGGAAATTAAAATTAATTTAATTTTTTAGTTTTCTAATAAAGCGTGTTCTTTTAGTTTTTTAAAACATTTATTTATCTTTTATTATCCTCTCTAATTCTTCATTCCATATTCTTAAACCCTTCTTGTTATATATTTTATATTTTGTTCCTAATGCCTCATATGCTGCTTTATCAATGTTTTCTTTTATATTATCCCATTCTCGGTTTATTTGTTCGGAAGTAGGTTTTAATATTAATTGTTCATTTAGTCTATTCTGATAAAGATTTTGTATACTTTTATCTTGTAATAAATGTACTTTGAATGTGGTCTCTTTATTTCTATATTTGTTTTTAGTTTTCTTCCATCTCTTTAATATATTTATTTTTGAGATTACTAAATAGTCATCTGAATAAATATCACTTCCTCTAAATACTCTCGTATCTGTTAATAATGATGATGCATTCTTATTGATTAACACATAATCTATCAGTGAACGAAAACCTCGTGCTGACCATGTATATTGTGAATATCTTTTTTCTTATAAAATGTATTTGTTATTTTAAAATCATTAAAAATTTCGAATGATTATTATGATTATTGTTTATTATTGTTGTTGTAAGTATTATTATTGTTATTATCGTATAAAATGTTGTTTGTGCATGAAATTTACATTGCTACATTAATTAACTCTTTACAGTTAGTATAGTGTATATCCACATTTGGGAAAATACGTATTTATTTGTATTTGTGCTGGTTGAGTGGAAGAGAAAGCCTTATGGCCTTAACTCTGTCAGAATAAATACAACATTATTATTATTATTATTATTATTATTATTATTATTATTATTATTATTATTATTATTATTATTATTATTACTGTAACTTTTATGAAAGAACTTGATCATCTTCATCGTGAGATTGTTCTTGGTTTCGAATCACCAATATTTTTGCTACATATATCACATATTTTCATTCCTTGATTAATTTAAACATTATGCAATGAAATAAAATTTTACTGATGCTTTGTTTTTTATGAGAATGATTGCAGCAATTTCTTAAATATACTGACCAATTATTCTCTTGTGCAACAGCTATATTCAGGTATATTTTAAACTTTAACAGAAACTGATAAGTCTGTGTTCAACACTTGAACACGACAATATAAATCACACAATTCACGTTTTCATTCTCAGAGACAAAAGGCTGGAAATGAATCTTATGGCATGCATTGCTCAGTAATGATCATTCTAACCTATAATGATAATACATTACAGGGTCCCTTTGCTATTCCATAATGAAATTTGATCATGACACTAAAATTCACTTGTAATGCACAGTCACTCCTGTCCCACTTCTCAGAATTCCAAACTATATTTTCAACACTAAATCTGCATGCCATTTTAATTTCTGAAACATGGCTGAAAAATACCCTTCCTTCTTCTCTTGTAAACATGCAAAATTACACCTTGATTAGGAATGACAGATTCGGGAAAAATGGAGGCGGCGTGGCGATGTATATACGTTCCGATCTACAACCGAAAATTGTATCCCATTCGCCTAGTGAATACTCGTCACGACCCGAATACCTATTTATAGAAATTAGAGCGAAAATGCAGAAATGTTTATTAGGAGTAGTTTATAAGCCCCCAAATGTCGGTCACCTGCATGACATTGAAACAGTAATCCAAAATCTGATACCATCTTATGAACATGTAATTGTACTAGGAGACTTCAACACTAACCTATTAGCCACAAATTCTTACAACACTATACAATTACAAACAATGTTCAGTCATGCAATATGACAATACTGCCTTCAGAACCAACCCATCATACTAGGTATTCTGACACACTACTAGACTTAATTATAACAAATATCCTCAAAAAGTCATAACTATGGACAGATAGAACATCTCTGCACATGACTTAATATACATTGAATATTCACTCCTTCGCTCTAAACGTAGAACTAGACTTGTAACATACAGAGACTTGAAACATATAAATTATGCGCAATTAATTGATGACGCTGCAAAACTACCTTGGAACAACATATGGACACTTAGGACTGTAGACGAGAAAGTTGAACATTTAATGACATGATTTTACAATTGTATGACAAACACGCACCTATCAAGACTAGACGTATAAACAGACCACATGCACCCTGGATGTCTGATAATATCCGCTTGCTTATGACTGAGAGAGACGTAGCATTCAGGAATACAGGAGGAACAAAGAACTGACAGACTTACAGACATACAAAAATCTGAGGAATAAAGTCAACCAGACTGTCAGGAAGGCAAAACTAAGATATGCCCATACTATTATTACACAATCTATGTCCAACTCAGCTGACATGTGGAAAAATTAAAATCAATAGGCCTCTGTCAAAATAAACTACAGGTAGAAACAGCTGACCTACCACTAGATGAGTTGAATGACCATTTTTACCCGCCTCCCTACTGACAACAACTCACAACACAAACAACAGACAATAGATGAACTAATGTCATATTCCCAACCTACTCGAGACAAATTCTTTTTTTCCTATATCTCACCTGATGACGCCAAAAGAGCAGTATTACGTATTAATCTAAAGCACAAGGAAATAGACAATATAACAATAACTCTCCTGCAAAAAATAATACGATCATAATCTAAACAACAAGAAAACCACATATATATGCCGCTAATGACTGGGACTATCCCAGACTCGGAAAAATGGCTCTAGTTCGTCCTACACCGAAATCAAACACTCCCAAACACTCGATGATATAGACCATTGTATTCTCCCCTGTTTATCTAAAGCAACGAACACATATACACTCACAGTAACGACTACCTCACCACACACGACTTACTTGATGAACATCATCTGGTTTAAGAACAGACTCACACAAGTACTGCCTACTTGCAGTGTAAGGACATAAGAGACTCAATGGAAAAAGCAAACTCACTGCATAAGCCCTACTCGACGAAGGCAAAGCCTTGACCAGTAGATATAGACTTAATGCCAGCGAGCTAAAGACACGACATCGGTCAGAAAACTGCTTGATTGGTTTGCATCTTACCTCACTAATCGTCGCAATCGTTTCTGTTAATAATCGCATTTCTTCCTGGCGCTGGTGAGAAAGGGGTACCTCAAGCGGGTCTCCTCGCTCTCTTCTCTTCTCGATCGAAATATTATACGTGACCAAGAAACTACAAAACGCAAGCATCATCTTACGCCAGACGACCTACAGATTTACACCCTTTAGGCCTGACGAATAATGAATATATTGACAAGTAAACTGACCTCAGGCATATCTTTATTGTCCGACAATATGGGCTGAACTAAATGTAACAAAACGCAAGCAATAATAAGCGACATCCAATGCTATTACACCTCAAAACAATGGCAATATGCCGCGGTCATATTAGATAATGACAAAATTCCTTATACCGACGTCGTTAAAACTTGGGATTTTACTTAGATCTAAGTTAAATTGCATGTGCAATAACAAACATCTAAGGATCTTCTCCATAATGTATTCCCTAAACGACGTAACATTTTCTTCTACAACTCTTAAAAGATTTTATCCAAACTGTAGTGATGCGCATTTTGACACTGTGACGTTTACTACTAACTGACATAATGACGGATGTCGGACAAACGGCAGCGTGTTATATATGTGTATCAATTCATATTAAATGTTCGAAAATACGACACATTTCTCCAGTTTCCACGAATTGCATGCTACATCAAAAGAGAGAAGAAAATCGCACTGTCTAATTCTCCTATTAAATCCTACTACTCTCGATTCCCAATTATTTAAATCCCGTTTCCAGTATCTTCCTCAAACCATAACTTAACACAAGATCACAACATGTCGCTACTTATATACCGCAACATAGACATCACATCACTCCATGTCTATACCTCTCCACTTCTCGACTGGAATCCCTACACAGAAATAAGGGGTGCCGACATGGCATCTTTAAAAGAAATCTAAATTTAATATTTGCTCCAAACTCGACTCATTATTATCAAGATACATTATTAATTGGTGTTTCCGTATAATGTATCATAATTTTATTTATTATTATTAGTATCGTATATAATTATTATTAATTACCCTATAAAATGTTGTTTGTACATGACATTTACATTGCTACATTTATTGTATTTTACTGTTTATAATTATATAGTTATACTATATTTGTCGAATATTTATTTGTATTTGTGCTGGTTGAGTGAAGAGAGGCCTTATTGCTTAACTCTGCAAGAATAAATAAGTATTATATTTTATTATTATTATTATTATATTATTATTATTATTATTATTATTATTATTATTATTATTTTTATTATTATTATTATTATTATTATTATTATTAATAAAAAACCTCTTCAAGATGCTTTCATTTCAGTCAAAATAAAAATTCAGAGCGATTTGTCTCAGACCGAAGTGTATGAGACTTGGCATTTTGGAAGTACCAGATCAAAATCCTGTTGTCGACAAAACCTGAGATTTTTCCTTTTTAATTATTTTTTTTTCAGTCAAGGCAAAATCTAGGTTTGAATGTCTCTACTAGTACTAATTTAATCATGATCATCATTTCAAAATATCGTTAAAAAAGAAATCAATGACGTTTCAAAGAGGATGTAACTACATACACAAAATAATTGCAAGTGCAAAAAATACAGATGAAGAAATCTGGAAAATGTTATAAGATTTGCATTCCAGATGCCCAAGTACTAGAGATCCCGTGGAATTCGCGAGTCGCGATAACGCGAAATGCTTTAATTTTACCATTTCTTAACTCCACTTCCCATAACCTCAAAATTAAGCATTTATAAATCGCGAAATAAGACCGACATTTAAAATTTTTAAACGAGTTCCAGGAGATTTATTTTGTTCTATTTCGCGAAATTTGCATATGCATTTTTTAAACATTGTTTTCGGATTCCATCTTATTTTTAACTGCCATAGTGGTAATTGAAGAAATTGTCATATGCAAGTGCCATTGAATCCTTCTAAATTCTACGAAGGCTATTTGTACTCCAAGGTCTCATAAAAGAAGAGTTGAAACGACCAGAGTGTACCATGTAGACATTTGCAAAATCATTTGCTCTTTGAGGGAAGAGTAATACCGAGTTTGTCAAGCATCTCTTGCAACCACCTGGTATCCAACTTAAAATGTGGACTCAGAAAGATCTATTTTCTTAGTAGGGTGTTATGGTGAACGATCAAAGGCGGAGATGGAAACCTGAGAATGCCAGACACACTCACCATGGTTGCTTTTTCTTAAAAGGTAAATGTTGCTTACAAATTAGATAAAAATGTTATGCATTATAATGTATTAAAATCTATATCAATTGTACAAGCTAAACGTTGACCTTATACTACTGGATATACCATTCTTATTGGGTTTAATATACTAAACTAGGAATTAAAATAATAGTTTTAAAAAACTAAAAACAACACGCTTATTAGAAAACCGAACTCAAAAATGAAAAATATTTTAATTTCCAACACGCTTGGGATAAATTTAAAGTGGTCAACAAAAAATCATCTCCAACACATATAGAATAAAACTAGAATTATCATAAGTAATGCCACGAGTGATTTCCAAATTATCGATAAATTCACGACTCACGAAGTGAGGAGTGAATTTATCTAGACTATTTAAGTCATGCCCAAATGGGAGTCAATGACCAATCACGTTTCAATGATTTCTGTTTTTTAACAACCCATCAAAGTCGTGTTTTCACGAAATATTTATCAGTGTTAGGATTATCATATATTAAACAAAGCTCCTCCTTTTTAATATTCTGAACAGGTCTGACCGTTATTTTGCAGTGACTGAGCCTATAACAAATACGGCTACCAGATTGTATATAATAGTGCTTAAATGTCAACATTTGTAGCAATTGATTATACCACAAAAAAAAGAAACCACTGTTTGCACTTTCTTAAATGTATTTTTTTCCCAGGTAATAATCGAGAAAAATATAATTGTCATATTTACATCATACGACATCAAAAATGAATTAATATACAGATTGATGTGTTTCATTTTTTCTCTCCACTAGAGAGCATTCTTACAATATTGCGTTCCTTTGGCAATAAATAGTATGATCTGGTTGCAGTGATAAACAAAAGAAAGCAGTAGAAGCGTACCTATCGTTTCTCATTTGTTTTCAAAAATCGCCGTTTACATTAAATATATAAATATTTAAAAAACTATAGTTAAATAATGATTTGTGAGTAAACAGCTTAATTTTATTCGTTAAATAGTCCTAACAAATGCCACTCTTGATTTCCAAATTCTCTAGATAAATTCACTCCTCACTTCGTGAGTCGTGAATTTATCGATAATTTGGAAATCACTCGTGGCATTACTTATGAGAATTTGGAATCAAGAGTGGCATTTGTTAGGACTATTTAACGAATAAAAATTAAGCTGTTTACTCACAAATCATTATTTAACTATAGTTATTTTAAAATATTTATATATTTAATGTAAACGGCGATGTTTGAAAACAAATGAGAAACGATAGGTACGCTTCTACTGCTTCTTTTGTATATCACTGCAACCAGATCATACTATTTATTGCAAAGGAACGCAATATTGTAAGGAGGAGCTTTCTTTTAATATGGTAATTATAACACTGATAAATATTTGGTGAAACACGACTCTGATTGGTTGTAAAACAGAAATCATTGAAACGTGATTGGTCATTGACTCCCATTTGGGGCATGAGTTAAATAGTCAACAAAAGAAAATAATTTTACCATCAAAACGTGGGGTGCTCTATATCAATTAACCGGTAATATATTTGATAATAAACAGATATTGGTACAAGTAAAGTCTCTAAGAAGAAAATGTAAAAATTATAAAAAGCACCCCACGCTTTTGATGGTAAAATTATTTTCTTTTTGTTGATAACTTTAGTTTTATTCTATATGTGTTGGAGATGATTTTTTTGTTGACCACTTTAAATTTATCCCAAGCGTGTTGGAAATTAAAATTATTTTTTATTTTTGAGTTCGGTTTTCTAATAAAGCGTGTCGTTTTAGTTTTTTAAAACTATTATTTATTTTTTAGTTTTAATATTTTACAGAATGAGATAAGAATGTAAATATCTTTAAATTAGTATGAGCTAAAAGTATTACTCTTCTAAAAAGTCCTCCCTAGCCGGATTCGAACCAGCGACCTGTGGATTACTGAAATTATATACCACTAGTTTCACCCGCTCTACCAACTGAGCTCTTTCCAACGATTGACTAAAAAGTCGACAAGTCCGTAACCTGCATATACCAGTTTTAATTTTTTTTTATTTTCTGATGATTCTGGCCAGGAATTTAGAAATGAAATATGAAATTATTGTAGTGTCACGGGTCCTCTACAAGTATACAAATTTTCAAGTCGATCCAATGTGTCTAAGTGGGTGAAAATCGTGTTTAAAGATTCCGTTACATAAATACAAAGACACTTTTTTTGATTTTCTGATGTTTCTCGCCAGGATTTTAGGAAAAGAAATATGACATTATTGTATTGTCAGGGGTCCTTTACAAGTATACAAAGTTTCAAGTCGATCAAATGTCTCTTAGTGGGTGAAAATCGTGTTCATAAATTCCGTTACATAAATACAAACACACTTTTTTTGATTTTCTGATGATTCTGGCCAGGAGTTTAGAAAATGAATATGAAATTGTTATATTGTCACGGGACCTTTACAAGTATACAAAATTTCAAGTCTATCCTATGTTTCTATGTGGGTGAAAATCGTGTTCAAAATTCCGTTACATAAATACAAAGACACTTTTTTTGATTTTCTGATGATTCTGGCCAGGATTTTAGAAAATAAATATGAAATTATTGTATTGTCACGGGTCCTTTACAAGTATACAACATTTCAAGTCGATCCAATTATTTTAAGTGGGTGAAAAACGCGTTGAAAGATTCAGTTACATAGATAGATAGATAGATAGATACAGGTGAAGCTAATATAAAGCGTATAAAAAGACTCAAATTTACATGTTTTTTAGAATAACACCGGCCAGATTCCCAAATAACATCGAAATCTTGAAATTTTAAAAACGAATTTTCCCAAAAATAAAACCACTTTCACGGATTGCATAGTAATTCCAATAGCCCTGCACATGATAAATATTACTTCACAAAGCTCACACAAAGTTGAAGTTAATTTAATCTACAATTTCGTTATAAATAGCCATGAAAAGCCAAATTTCTGAATAATAATTAGTGTAATGGTATAAATATAAAATAATGCTAAGAATAAGGTATCTATCTATAATGGCGCAGCCCATTGCTGAGTCATAGACTCTCCTTTGTAAGGAGTTACTAGTCCAAGTTCATTTTTAGTTACCTTATTTACTTAGAGATGTCTTGGATGGTATGCGGTTAACACATTGAGACATCTAACAGTAACTAAGGTATTACTAGGACTTTGAGGTCGGTAAATTTTGCTTAGAAGCCTCTTTATTCAGGCTTAAGGATATTTTTACGAGCCTGAAAATCTTCAGACTGGAGACCCAGGGCTTAAAGTCGCTCCCAAATGACTTGCTCCTTGGATTTTTCCGTTCCTAAAAAAATCCATTGACCCCGGCCGAGTTTGATGTACACGATTATAAATTTCAAAACTCTTATATATTAAGGAATATGATTTATATTTTTGTATGGAAAACGTGCATTTCGCGACCTAATCAATGTTTCCTAAAAACCGCCATTGGGTCAAGACTCATAGCATTGAGAAAAACTAACTAAACAAAATTAAATATAATTTAATTTTAAAAAGTCTTATGAAATATATGTCCCGAGGAAACTCCATTGCAGAGTTGGGAAGCTTAAGTCGAAATGGAAAAATGCTTCCTAATCCGCGAATTGAAAAAAAAGAAGAAAAGAGGAACATTCAAACTTTAACAAGTTCTTGAAATCCACCTTCCTCGTTTATTAAACGAACCTTCAAGTTCAGAAGCATTGTGAAGTCAGCAGTAATTGGAATGTTTCATAAATATTACATTAATTTAGAACTTTGTTGAGAATAACTGGTGTGCCTTGAAAGAAATTTGACGACCTGTATAACAATGAAGGTGTTTAGTATTTGAATTACATTTCATTGGGAAATGTACACAGTAACAGAGTGCAACAGGTGAGACGTGATTTAATATTCTAAGCGGAAAATGAAACAGCGGGATAACATCAGCCACTATAATAATATTTGTAACCATGGGAATAATAATATCAGACCACAAAATGCAGAGGCGTAAATAACAATTCTTACAGATCTTAACTTAAAAATTGAGTTTAGAACTTATTTTCAACATTTTGTAAATATTATCCAGGAAGCTTTACTTACCTAATATTATTTTATATTATTTTAATTTAATTATATTCCATGTTGTGTTAGTGTTAGCTACTATTAGATTATATCACTATTGTCTTTTGTTTAGTCTAAATCTTAATATATAAAAATTACGTGTCACGTTGTTTGTCCGCGATGGAATCCTAAACTATTGAACCGATTTTAATAAAATTTTGCACACTGTGTGCTGTTTGATCCAACTTGAGACCTACGGTTGTTTATAACTAAATGTATAGTCGAATTATTTTTTATTGCAAATTATTTGTTTATTATTTAACGAAGAGTTCTAATTATCTGTGAGTTCCATACGATTCTAACAGATGGCCGTGTAGGTAAGGTAATTGGTTTATTATTTAACCAGATGACTGTGCTTTTTGTTGCAATCGCGAATTTCAATTGAATTACAAATATTGATTATTTCATAATTTAAGTGTGTTTGTGTTTATTTTATTTTCAATATATTGATAATAATATTAATTTCGTTGTAAGTATTAGTTTTAAGTAATCTGGCTGAAATACAGCAACTTAATTTAAATTTAACTGGACCGAGAAGGAACATTGAACAATATGGCGAATCAGTTCTAGAGACCATGAATGTTAAGATATCAAGTAAATTTCCGCAAATTGGTATAGGCCTATGTGACATAAATCTTACATTTAAGAAGAATGTAAATTTAAAAACATATGAAGGTCCTAAGGAACGGAATAACAGAACTGTAAGTAAGTCTGTTAGTTATAATAATATGCCTAATATTACAGAAACAATCTCCATGCCTCAATTAAATGAAAAACAAGATGACTATAATATATCACAATATGATATTACTATACAGAGACTTCTTGATGACGATGAGAATCCATACTGCCAACAAGTTTGTAGAAAAAAAAACGAAAGTATAATGAAATCATCAAGCCTCCTCAAAATATTCCATCAATAAATGTATGTAATCCTTATGATACACTTATGGATGATACTGAGAATGCAGACAACATAAATTCATCTCAATCAACAAAACCACTTCCACATAAACCACCACCCATATTTATACCGGGTGTAGTTAACGTACCAGAACTAAAAAGTTGTGTAAAACAAAAACTTTCTGATTTAGATGTCTCACTTAGTTTACTGCAACATAATTTAACGTATACCTTAGTCACAGCAGCGCGTGGCCGGGACTTCTATACATATATATATATATATATATATATATATACATATACACTGCTCAAAACAATTAGAGGAACACTTGTAATAAATTGAATAAGTAATTATTTTTTAAAGCTGTGATGCTGAAAGTTGGACAATATGTAAATTGAATTATTAATTTTATCATTCGATACAAATTTTAAAGATCCATGGCCTAAATACAGAGAAATTACCTCAAATAACAAATATAGAGAATTTTTTTTTTATTTTGAAAGGCACTGGCCACTTCTAATTGGTAAGCTTCCTGATGTTGCTATAGTGACGAATGTTGATTATTGCCTTGTTTATTGAAGTCTCTGACAAAATGAGGCATTTAAATGAGTTTGAAGTGTATCATGCTCTACATCTTTTACGACAAGGTCAATCTCTGCGACAAGTGGCTAAAGAGCTTGGGGTTTCTCCTTCCGTGGTGTCCAAGTTACGCAACAGGCACAGAGAGACAGGTCAGTATTGTAGAAGACGTGGTCAGGGCCGTAAATTTAAAAAACAAGCCCCCAGGATGACAGATACGTTGTTCTTTCTGCTCTTCGACAGCGTACAAAAACTGCAAAAGACCTGCAGAATTACCTTCATATGGCTTCCGGAATCCGGGTTTCAGACCAAACCATAAGGAACAGATTAAGGAAAGAGAATATTCGTCCAAAAAGGCCCGTTAAAAAATCACGCTTAACAAATCGGCATAAGGCAGCAAGATGTACGTATGCTGAAAACCATGGTGATTGGAACCTGAACCAGTGGGAGTCTGTCCCCTTCTCGGACGAATCCAGGTATCATCTTACACGTTGTGATGGTCGATTGAGGGTGTGGGGACGGCCAGGAGAAAGATTTTCTGCAGAGGCTGTAGAGGAAATTGATAGATTCGGAGGAGGTTCCATAATGGTGTGGGCCGGAGTTATGTACAACAATCGTACGGACCTTGTACTTGTTCCCCAGAGACTGAATGCTGTCCGGTATATCGAGCACGTTCTGGAAGAGCATGTAGTACCTGCTGCCATTGGAGTAGGCCCTGGATTTCTGTTTATGCAGGATAATGCCAGGGCACATTCTGCGGCTGTCACCAGGGATTTCCTGAGGAGGAATGAAATTGAGGTAATGGAGTGGTCAGCGGTCAGCCCAGACCTCAACCCTATTGAACACTTGTGGGATCTTCTAGACAGGAAGGTTAGGAACCGACATCAAGCTCCACAAACTCTGCAGCAACTTGGAGATGCTCTGAAGGAGGAATGGGAGAATATCCCGCAAGAGGAAATCCAGCATCTTATTGGGAGCATGCCACGAAGGTGCCAAAGTGTCATCGAATGTCGTGGAGGCCATACACGATACTAACTCTATATAACGAGTGTTTAACTTTGAAAAATGAGCACAAGATTCAATTGCTTACATAGCAGAATTATTTGAAAAGTTAATTGTCAGCGTTATTCATTTGTTTTTACTGACATCAGCAATAAATAAATAAATAACCACAAATAATGTACTTTATTAATTTCATGTTTCTACCTTTATCCAATGAAAAAATATTTGCATATTTCAAAGTGTTCCTCTAATTGTTTTGAGCAGTGTATATATATATATATATATATATAACAAAGTCGGATTAGTTACAATATTTATAACTCAAGAACGGCTGGACCGATTTTTATGATCTTTGATTTGTTGGATTTGTTTCCGCCCCGAATAGCAAATAACTGTTAAAACATCGAAAAAATTAACGTAAAAATATTTAAAGGCGATAAGACGTTCGCCGAGCCAGCTAATATATATATATATATAAAACAAAGTCGGATTAGTTACATTATTTATAACTCAAGAACGGCTGGACCGATTTTTATCTTTGATTTGTTGGATTTGTTTCCGCCCCGAATAGCAGATAACTGTTAAAACATTGGAAAAATTAACGTAAAAATATTTAAAGGCGATAAGACGTTCGCCGGGTCAGCTAGTATATATATATATATATATATATATATATATGTATATATATATAACAAAGTCGGATTAGTTACATTATTTATAACTCAAGAACGGCTGGACCGATTTTATGATCTTTGATTTGTTGGATTTGTTTCCTTCCCTCCCGAATAGCAGACAACTATTAAAACATCGGAAAAATTAACGTAAAAATATTTAAAGGCGATACGTCGTTCGCCGGGCCAGCTAGTTTTAATAATATTTTTAAATTGTAACAAGTATGTAATTTTTGTATAATATTACTATTCGCTGGTTGAGTGGAACAGGAGGTCTTATGGCCTTAATTCTGTCAGCTAAAATGAAGCATTATTGTTATTGTTATTATGATTATTTTATTATTATTATTATTTATTATTTATTATTATTATTATTATTATTTATTATTATTTATTATTATTATTATGCATTTTTTAGAAAACATTTTTCAATAAATCCGTGAAATGACATCTTCGAATAGCCAAGTTCAAATGAAATGTTAATACAGTTAAACTTGTTCAAAGCGGAATCGCATGGGACCAATTTTCTTTTCCACATTAGACAACATTCCGCATTAAAAAAAAACACCAGATATTTGTCAATCTTAGATTACAGAGCACCGTATATGTATTTTTATGTACCTTGGATTAATTGTAGTTCCGCTGCAGTTGGAAAGTGAAGTATAGTATGTAAGCGCGACTTCGACGGTTAACGCGTTGAAAAAACAGTCCAGTTTCGACAATGTTAAAACTATCTCTTAGGTGCGTATCCTGAAATTAAAGTATGCAGTTTCGGTTTCCACTCACTAAATATACTTTTGTCCACATCCTTTGATTCCCCGCAAATTTCATTCCACACTACATTGTGTCGTCTTTTAAAACTGTCCACAAACCCACCTGAATATGCCTTGAAATAGTAGTGCCCTAGGGATATAGCAACAGCTAGAGCTTGACTTTCGTGCATCGGTCCGGAAATTTGGAGATTTTTTGACCGTGGACTTGTAAAAAACACCTCGTTTTTTTCTCTTGATTTGACCATTTCTTTGCATCCATTCATTCGTTATTTTTTCTTTGTGTAAAATTTCACAAACTTGGGTTTTTCACATTTAAATTTACTCATTATTTCGCGTACTGAGAGTAAACCACTTTCACTTTTTCGTTTAATGAGAATGATACATATGATTCAGTAAACTCAGAACGCTACCTGTGCAAGATACGTACAATCGGTCTCAGATTTTAAATTAATTTAAGATTTTACAGTGAACTGGTTATTTGTAAGACAGATGTCACACGCCAATATGTGTTTCGCAAAACGGGTGTGCAATGAGGCCGAAAGAAAATTCCAGATACAGGTAGAAACTCTACTTCACACGGCGCGGGCGGCAGGAATCATCACTTATTGTTAATTCGCCTAACGGGAATTCAATGAAGTGGAAACTAATTTATTTCTCTCTCTATCTTTCCGCCTTCTAAACATGTTTTTCAAGAATTGTGTAGAAATATCCTTCCGTTTCCGCATTGGATAGATTCCGTTTTATACAAAATAAATACAAAATAAATTTTATACAAAATAGTAAAGTTACTATTTATTTTGCCGGGACTAATAAATTTGTTCACATTGGCCAGATTTCCGCATTATTCACGTTCCGGATTAAACTAGTGTTACTGTATCACTGAGTAGCAAATATTATGCGGAAGCAAGTGCTTAATATGTAGGAATTTCCCAGTCTTATGTTTTTTAACAGTGAATGCACCATCACATCCAATATGTCTTTTTCCGAGGAGTGATTCTGGAAATAAACAGGATGAAAATCCTACAATTATGATTAAGAAGAAGAAGAAGAAGAAGATGTTTTTTTTCTAGCCGGATTTCGTATTAAATATTTAATCCCCCAATTATCAAATATTATTATATATCTTTATTATTATATTATTATTATTATTTATTATTATTATATTATTATTTTATTATTATTATTATTATTATTATTATTCCTCAACGCATGAAAGCTGGCAGCTTGTTGCGTGTTCATTCCACTTCAGGTCCGGGGTATGGTGATGACGTCGTTTCATCGTAGTTGTGGTCTTTCTAATGGCCTTTTCCGCTGAGGTGTCCAGTCATGTGTTTTCTTCACTAATCTACTGTTCTCCAATTTATCTATGTGATCGTTCCAATTTAGTCTTCTATCATTTATCCAAAGGTTTATAGGTTCAATTTCACATGTTGTAACTTATCATCAGAGCCTCCCCTGCCTGGCAGGTCATGAAGAAGATTCAGACTAAAAGTTCAGACTAAAAGAGGGCTGTAACTCTACTCACAGAGTCATTCATTATCAAAATATGAGTTAATTCAATTAAGTAAAAGTTAAGTCTTAGAAAGTACTGTGTTTTGAAAGTACATATAAGAGATTCAATTCCTCTTTTAACTTTATTATACAGGGTGTAACATAACTCAACGGCAAAATTTCTGGAATGAGTTCCTCATATGGGAGAGAATAAAAAAAAGTGTATTACAACATGGATCCGGAAATTGATAATTACAGAGTTATTCGAACTTTTATGAATGTTAGCACATGGCGACAAAAATGCAAGGGTATTGTTAGAGCGCTCTGTTCTGTTAGATAAAATGTTCAAAGTGATTTCCTTGTGCCTCACTACGGGCATATTCTTCATTTGTGTACATCACAGCAGCCTACAATCAACACAAAACAGACTGTCAATAATTACTGTAAACCTTAATAACCTAACATTCATGAAAGTTCGAATAACTCTGTAATTATCAATTTCCGGACCCATGTTGTAACACACTTCTTTTATTCTCTCCATATGAGCAACTCATTCTTGACAGAAGCCTACAATCAACAAAAAACAGACTATCAATAACTACTGTAAACCTTAATAACCTAACATTCATAAAAGTTAAAATAACTATAATTATCAATTTCCGGACCCATGTTGTAACACACTTCTTTTATTCTCTCTATATGAGCAACTCATTCCTGACAGAAGCCTACAATCAACAAAAAACAGACTATCAATAACTACTGTAAACCTTAATAACCTAACATTCATAAAAGTTAAAATAACTATAATTATCAATTTCCGGACCCATTCTGTAATACACCTTCTTTTATTCTCTCCATATGAGGAACTCATTCCTGAAATTTTGTCGTTGAGTTATGTTACACCCTGTATATAATACTCTACTTATTAACCCACATATTTAACTACTTAAATGTGTTCATTAAATAACAAGAGATATATGAAAAAGTTTAAATCTATAAAAATAATAAATCATTTAAAGATAAAAGTAAAAGCTTTTCAAGCTTACTTCCCAATTCAAATAGCTACTCTTCGTTGTCCTCGTGAGGGTTAGTGGACTCCATTTTACACTCCATAGCCTATTTAAAGTAATGTATGATATAGATATAAATTGAAACACAGCATCTATAGGTTGCAATTCAGGTATGTTAACTATTTTACAGTTGGGTCATTATGCTTTATAATGTAATATATGATACGGATGATAGGCCATGCAGGTAGGGTCATTTTTTGTGAAGGAATATATAGTCGTAAATTGCGTCGTTTATGAGTTATGCGCAGATGAAGTTGTTCACCCGCAAGGTTCGGAACTGAATACAAGCAATTGTACACGTATAATTTTTATTGAAAAAGGCATGTTTTTACAATAAGTGTTCAAACAGTAAGAGTTTTGACGACGTCAGAAAAGAATCCTGCCATGATCGGCCGTCCTGGCCGATCGTTGCTGCGACGATATGAAACGTGCATTGAGGGCACATGGTCGGCTGTTTGAACACTTATTGAAAAAACATGTCTTTTTCAATGAAATGGATACGTGTACAATTATTGGATGAACACCTTCATCTGTGCATATCTCATAAACAACGTGTTTGCGACTATATGTTCCTCCACAAAAAATTATCCACTCTGCATGGCCTATCATCCCTATCATTTTGTCGGTGAGGTCCTGTATATATATATATCTATATATATATATATGATATGAAAAGAAAAAAGAATGCTTGAGTCGGGATTTGAACTCGAGTCTCTAAAGTTTTTCTTTTCATATCATATTTGCCTTCATTGCCAAAATGTCAAAAATATATTTATAAATATATATATATATATATATTATATATATATATATAATATGGGGGCACGGCGTTAGCGTAGTGGGTTAAGGCACTGCGCTTAAACCAAGCCGGAATGTCGAGGGTTCGAGTCCCGGTGGGGTCAGGATTTTAAACTAACCCAAATCTCCTGGCTGCACTATGACCCTGGGATCGACTCAGTCTCTAATGAATACCAGACTCTTGTTCTGGGGGTAAAGGCGGCCGTCACGCAGGGCTGACAACCCGGCTGGCATCAAGTGCCGACTGTCGAGAAAAAGTGGGAGCTTTAACCTTCTACTACCCCAAGGGTCTCCTGAGGCCTGTAGTGGGATCACTTTATATATATATATATATATATATATATATGGTTAAGGCACTGCGCTACAAACCAGATGTTCGAGGGTTCGAGTCCCGGTGGGGGTCAGGATTTTTAAACTAGCCCCATACCTTCTGGCTGCACCATGACCCTGGGATCGACTCAGTCTCTAATGGAATATGAGTACCATACGCTGTTCTGGGGGTAAAGGGCGGCCGTCACGCAGGGCTGACAACCCGGCTGGCATCAAGTGCCGACTGTCGAGAAAAAAGTGGGAGCTTTAACCTTCTACTACCCCAAGGGTCTCCTGAGGCCTGTAGTGGGATCACTTTATATATATATATATATATATATATGGTTAAGGCACTGCGCTACAAGCCAGATGTTCGAGGGTTCGAGTCCCGGTGGGGTCAGGATTTTAAACTAACCCAAATCTCCTGGCTGCACTATGATACTGGGGATCGACTCAGTCTCTAATGAAATACCAGACCTCTTGTTCTGGGGGTAAAGGCGGCCGTTCACGCAGGGCTGACAACCACGGCTGGCATCAAGTTGCCGACTGTCGAGAAAAAGTGGGAGCTTTAACCTTCTACTACCCAAGGGTTCTCCTGAGGCCTTGTAGTGGGATCATGTATATATATATATATCTATATTATAGATATATGGTTAACGCAGCACTGCGCTACAAACCAGATGTTCGAGGGTTCGACGAGTCCCGGTGGGGTGCAGGATTGAAAAAGAACCCAAATCTCCTGGCTGCACTAGGACCCTGGGGATCGACTCAGTCTCTAAATGAATACCAGAATCTTGTTATGGGGGTAAAGGCGGCCCGTCAACGCCGGAGGGCTGGACAAACCGGCTAGGCAATCAAAAGTGCCGAATGTCGAGAAAAAAGTGGGAAGCTTTAACTTCTAACTACCTACCCCAAAGGGTCTCCAATGAGGCCTTGTAGTGGGATCACTTATAACTTATTATATATATATGGGTAAGGACTTGCGCTCCAAAGCCAGATGTTCGAGGGTTCGAGTCACCGCGTGGCGGTCAGGATTTAAACTTAACACAAATATCCTGGATGCACTATGACCATGGGATCGACTCTCAGTCCTCTAATGAATACCAGACTCTTGTTCGGGGGGTAGGTTAAGGACGGACAGTCACGAAGGGCTGACAACCCGGCTGGCAATCAAGGGGCCCGGGGACTGTCGAGAAAAAGTGGGGTAGCTCTGAACATGTACTACACCCAAGGGTCTCCTGAGGTGTTTAGTGGGAATCACTTTATATATATATATATATAGATATATATAGATAGATATAGGTTAAGGCACTGCGCGACAACACCAGATGTTCGAGGGTTCGAGTCCGGTGGGGGGGTCAGGATTTTAAAACTAAGCCACAATCTCATGGCTGGGCACTATGAACCCTGGGATCGACTCAGTCTCCTAATGAAATACCCAGACTCTTGTTATGGGGGTTAAGGCGGCCGTCCACGCAGGGCTGGGGGGGGGACAACCCGGATGGGCATCAAGTGCCGACTGTCGAGAAAAAGTGGGAGCTTTACCATTTCTCTACTTACCCCAAGGGTCTCCTGAGGCCTGTTAGTGGGAATCACTTTATATATATATATATATATGGTTAAGGCACTGCGCTACAAGCGCAGATGTTCGCGGGTTCGAGTCCCGGTGGGGTTCAGGATTTTTAAATCACCCACAATATCCTGGCTGCAACTATTGACCCTGGGATTCGACCTCAGTCTCTACTGAATACCAGACTCCTTTGTTCTGGGGGTAAAGGCGGCCGTACACGCAGGCTGACAACCCGGCTGGCATCAAGTGCCGACTGTCGAGAAAAAGTGGGAGCTTTAACCTTCTACTACCCCAAGGGTCTCCTGAGGCCTGTAGTGGGATCACTTTATATATATATATATATATATATATATATATATATGGTTAAGGCACTGCGCTACAAACCAGATGTTCGAGGGTTCGAGTCCCGGTGGGGTCAGGATTTTAAACTAACCCAAATCTCCTGGCTGCACTATGACCCTGGGATCGACTCAGTCTCTAATGAATACCAGACTCTTGTGCTGTGGGGTAAAGCCGGCCGTCACGCAGGGCTGACAACCCGGCTGGCCATCAAGTGCCGACTGTCGAGAAAAAGTGGGAGCTTTAACCTTCTACTCACCCCAAGGGTCTCCTGAAGGCCTGTAGTGGGATCACTTTATATATATTATATTATAATATATATATATATGGTTAAGGCACTGCGCTAAACAAGCCAGATGTTCGAGGGTTCGAGTCCCCGGTGGGGTCAGGATTTTAAAACTAACCCAAATCTCCTGGCTGCACTATGACCCTGGGATCGACTCAGTCTCTAATGAATACCAGACTCTTGTTCTGGGGGTAAAGGCGGGCCGTCACGCAGGGCTGAACAACCCGGCTGGCATCAAGTGCCGACTGTCGAGAAAAAGTGGGAGCTTTAATTAACCTTCTACTAACCCCAAGGGTCTCCTAGGCCTGTAGTGGGATCACTTTATATATATATATATATATATATATTGGTTAAGGCACTGCGCTACAAGCCAGATGTTCGAGGGTTCGAGTCCCGGTGGGGTCAGGATTTTAAACTAACCCAAATCTCCTGGCTGCACTATGACCCTGGGATCGACTCAGTCTCTAATGAATACCAGACTCTTGTTCTGGGGGTAAAGGCGGCCGTCACGCAGGGCTGACAACCCGGCTGGCATCAAGTGCCGACTGTCGAGAAAAAGTGGGAGCTTTAACCTTCTACTACCCCAAGGGTCTCCTGAAGGCCTGTAGTGGGATCACTTTATATATATATTATATATTATATATTATATATATATATATGGTTAAGGCACTGCGCTACACAAGCCAGATGTTCGAGGGTTTCGAGTCCCGGTGGGGTCAGGATTTTAAACTAACCCAAATCTCCTGGCTGCACTATGACCCTGGGATCGACTCAGTCTCTAATGAATACCAGACTCTTGTTCTGGGGGTAAAGGCGGCCGTCACGCAGGGCTGACAACCCGGCTGGCATCAAGTGCCGACTGTCGAGAAAAAGTGGGAGCTTTAACCTTCTACTACCCCAAGGGTCTCCTGAGGCCTGTAGTGGGATCAACTTTATATATATATTATATATTATATATATATATATAGATAAAGAACTACGCTTAACAAGCAACTACGCTAAAACCAGATGTTCGAGGGTTCGAGTCCCCCGGTGGGGGGTCAGGATTTTAAACTAACCCAAATCTCCTGGCTGCACTATGACCCTGGGATCGACTCAGTCTCTAATGAATACCAGACTCTTGTTCTGGGGGTAAAGGCGGCCGTCACGCAGGGCTGACAACCCGGCTGGCATCAAGTGCCGACTGTCGAGAAACAAGTGGGAGCTTTAACCTTACTACAACCCAGGGTCTCCTGAGGCCTGTAGTGGGATACACTTTATATATATATATATATTATATGGTTAAGGCACTTGCGCTACAGCCAGATGTTCGAGGTTCGAGTCCCGGTGGGGTCAGGATTTTAAACTAACCCAAATCTCCTGGCTGCACTATGACCCTGGGATCGACTCAGTCTCTAATGAAATACCAGACTATTGTTCGGGGGGTATAAGGCGGCCGTGTCACGCAGGGATGACACACCCGGCTGGCATCAAGTGCCGACTGCAGAGAAAAAGTGGGGCTTTAACCTTCTACTAACCCCAAGGGTCTCCTTGAGGCCTGTAGTGGGATCACTTTATATATATATATATATATATATATATATGGTAAGGCACTGCCGCTACAAAAACCAGATGTTCGAGGGTTCGAGTCCCCGGTGGGGGGGTCAGATTTTAAACTAAACCCAAATCTCCTGCTGCTGCACTATGACCCTGGGATCGACTCAGTCTCTAATGAATACCAGACTCTTGTTCTGGGGGTATAAAGGCGGCGCGTCACGCAGGGCTGACAACCCCGGCGGCATCAAGTGCCGACTGTCGAAGAAAAAGTGGGAGCTTTAACCTCTACTACCACTACCCCCAAGGGTCTCCTGAGGCCTGTAGTGGGATCACTTTTATATATATAATATTATATATATTATATAATATATATGGTTAAGGCACTGCGCTACAAGCCAGATGTTCGAGGGTTCGAGTCCCGGTGGGGTCAGGATTTTAAACTAACCCAAATCTCCTGGCTGCACTATGACCCTGGGATCGACTCAGTCTCTAATGAATACCAGACTCTTGTTCTGGGGGTAAAGGCG
This sequence comes from Diploptera punctata, assembly GCA_030220185.1. Classification (NCBI taxonomy): domain Eukaryota; kingdom Metazoa; phylum Arthropoda; class Insecta; order Blattodea; family Blaberidae; genus Diploptera; species Diploptera punctata. Next base: position 7,033 of record JASPKZ010003302.1, on the reverse strand, counting down.
GCCGTCACGCAGGGCTGACAACCCGGCTGGCATCAAGTGCCGACTGTCGAGAAAAAGTGGGAGCTTTAACCTTCTACTACCCCAACGGGTCTCCTGAGGCCTGTAGTGGGATCACTTTATATATATATATATATATATATATATGGTTAAGGCACTGGCGACAGCAAGCCAGATGTTCGAGGGTTCGAGTCCCCGTGGGGTCAGGATTTTTAAACTAACCCAAATCTCCTGGCTGCACTATGACCCTGGGATCGACTCAGTCTCTAATGAATACCAAGACTCCTTGTCCTGGGGGTAAAGGCGGGCCGTCACGCAGGGCTGACAACCCGGCTGGCATCAAGTGCCGACTGTCGAGAGAAAAGTCGGGGAGCTTTAACCTTCTACTACCCCAAGGGTCTCCCTGAGGCCCTGTAGTGGGATCACTTATATATATATATATATATAATATATTATATAATGGTTAAGGCACTGCGCTACAAGCCAGATGTTCGAGGGTTCGAGTCCCGTGGGTCAGGATTTTAAACTAACCCAAATCTCCTGGCTGCACTATGCCCTGGGATCGACTCATCCTCTAATAATACCAGACTCTTGTTCTGGGGGTAAAGCGGCCGTCACGCAGGGCTGACAAACCCGGCTGGCATCAAGTGCCGACTGTCGAGAAAAAGTGGGAGCTTTAACCTTCTACTACCCCAAGGGTCTCCATAAGGCCCGTAGTGGTCACTCTACATTATGAATATCATATCTATATATATATATATATATATATATGGTTAAGGCACTGCGCTACAAACCAGATATTTCGAGGTTCGAGTCCCGGGGGGTCAGGATTTTAAACTAACCCAAATCTCCGGCTGCACTATGACCCTGGGATCGACTCAGTCTCTAATGAATGACAGACTCTTGTTCTGGGGGTAAAAGGCGGGCCGTCACGCAGGGCTGACAACCCGGCTGGCATCAAGTTCCGACTGTCGAGAAAAAGTGGGAGCTTTAACCTCTACACCACCCCAAGGGTCTCCTGAGGCCTATAGTGGGAATTGATAAACAATCACTATATATATAATAATAATATATATGGTTAAGGCACTGCGCACAACCCAGATGTTCGAGGGTTCGAGTCCCGGTGGGGTCAGGATTTTAAACTAACCCAAATCTTCCCTGGCTGCACTAGACCCCCGGGATCGACTCAGTCTCTAATTAATACCCAGACTCTTGTTCGGGGGTAAAGGCGGGCCGTCACGCAGGGCTGACAACCCGGCTGGCATCAAGTTCCGACTGTCGAGAAAAGTGGGAGCTTTAAAAACCTTCTACTACCCCAAGGGTCTCCTGAGGCCTGTAGTGGGATCACTTTATATATAAATATATATAGATATATATATATATATATATTATATATGGTTAAGGCACTGCGGCTACAAGCCAGAGTTCGAGGGTTCGAGTCCCGGTGGGGTCAGGATTTTAACTAACCCAAATCTCCTGGCTGCACTAGACCCTGGGATCGATCAGTCTCTAATGAATACCAGACTCTTGTTCGGGGGTAAAGGCGGCCGTCACGCAGGGCGGACAACCCGGCTGGCATCAGTGCCGACGTCGAGAAAAAGTGGGAGCTTAACCTTCTACTACCCCAAGGTCTCCTGAGGCCTGTAGTGGGATCACTTTAATATATATATTATATATCATATATTATATATATATATTATGGTTAAGGCACTGCGCTACACAAGCCAATGGTTCGGGGTTCGAGTCCCCGGGGGGTCAGGATTTTAAACTAACCCAAATCTCCTGGCTGCACTATGACCCGATCGCTCAGTCTCTAATGAATACCAGACTCTTGTTCTGGGGGTAAAGGCGCCGCACGCAGGGCTGACACCCGGCTGGCATCAAGTGCCGACGTCGAGAAAAGTGGGAGCTTTAACCTCTACTACCCCAAGGGTCTCCTGAGGCCCTGATGGGGATCAATTATATATATATATATATATATAAGAAAACGGCCTGCGCTACAAACCAGATGTTCGAGGGTCGAGTCCCGTGGGGTCAGGATTTAAACTCAACCCAATTCTCCCTTGCTGCACTATGACCCTGGGATCGACTCGTCTCGAATGATCCAGACCATGTTCTGGGGAAAGGCGGCCGTCACGAGCTGACACCCGGCGCATCAAGTGCCGACTGTCGATAAAAAGTGGAGCTTTAACCTTCTACTACCCAAGGTCTCCTAGGCCCGTAGTGCGATCCTTTATAGATATTATATATATATAAAATATATATATATATGGTAAGCCTGCGCTACAGCCAGATTTGAGGGTTTCGAGTCCCGGGGGGGTCAGGATTTTAAAAAACCCAAATCTCCTGCTGCACTATGACCCTGGGATCGACTCATCTCTAAGGATACAACTCTGTTCTGGGGGTAAAAGCGGCCGTCAACGCAGGGCTGACAACCCGGCATGCATCAATGCCCGACTTCGAGAAAAAGTGGGAGCTTTAAACTTTCTACTTCCCCAAGGGCCCTGAGGCCTGTAGTGGGATCATCACTATATATATATATATATATATTATAAGGGCACTGCGTACAAACCAGATGTTCGAGGGTTCGAGCCCCGGTGGGGTCAGATTTTAAACTAAACCAAATCTCCTGCCTGCCACTTGACCTGGGATCGACTCAGTCTCTAATGATACCAGACTCTTGTTCTGGGGTAAGAGGCCGTCCACGCAGGGCTGACAACACGACCTGGCATCAATGCCGACTGTCGAGAAAAAGTGGGAGCTTAAACCTTCTACTACCCCAAGGGTTTCCTGAGGCCTGTATGGGATCATTGATTATATATATATATAGATATATATGATTAAGGAAGGCACTGCGCTACAACCAGATGTTCGAGGGTTCGAGTCCGGTGGGTCAGGATTTAAACTAACCCAAATCTCCGCTGCACTAGCCCTGGGATCACTAGTCTCTAAGAACCCAGACTCTTGTCTGGGGGAAAGGCGGCCGTCACGCAGGGCTGAAACCCGGCTGGCATCAAGTGGCCGACGTCGAGAAAAAGTGGGAGTCCTTTACACCACCTACACTACCCCAAGGGTCGCCTGAGCCTGTAGTGGGATCACTTTATATATATATATATATAATAATATATATATATAAATGTTAGGCACTGCGCGAAAACCAGATGTTCGAGGGTTCGAGCCCCGTGGGTCAGGATTTTAAACTAACCCAAATCTCCTGCTGCACGATGACCCGGGGATCCGACCAGTCTCTAATGAACCAAGACTCTTGTTCCTGGGGTAAGGCGGCCGTCACGCGGGCTGACAACCCGGCTGGCATCAAGTGCCGACTGTGAAAAAAGTGGGACTTTAACCTTCTACTACCCCAAGGTCTCCTGAGGCCTGTAGTGGGATACATATATATATATATATATATATATATAGTATAATGGTTAAGCACGGCGCTACAAGCCAGATGTTCGAGGTTTAGTCCCGTGGGGTCAGATTTTAAACTAACCAAACTCCTGGCTGCCTATGCCCTGGGATCCACTCATCTCTAATGAATACCAGACTCTGTCTGGGGTAAATCGGCCGTCACGCAGGCTACACCCGGCTGGCATCAAGTGCCTACTGTCGAGAAAAAGTGGGACTTAAACTTCTACTACCCCAAGGGTCTCTTAAGCCTGTAGTGGATCACTTAATATATATATATATATATTATATGATTAGAGGAAGGCTGCGCTACAAACCCGATGGCTAGAGGTTCGAGTCCGGGGGTCAGAATTTTAAACTAACCCAAATCTCCGGCTGCACTATGACCCTGGGACGATCAGTCTCTAATGAATACAGACCGTTGTCTGGGGGTAAAGGGCGCCGTCACGCAGGCTGACACCCGGCTGGCATCAATGCGACTGTCAGAAAAAGTGGGAGTCTTAACCTTCTACTACCCCAAGGGTCTCCTGAGGGCCTGTAAAGTGGATCACTTTATATATAATATATATGGTTTAAGGCACTGCGCTACAAGCCAGATGTTCGCAGGGTTCGAGTCCCGGTGGTGTCAGGATTTTAAACTAACCCAAATCTCCTGGCTGCACTATGACCACCCTGGGATCGCCTCGTCTCTATGAATACCCAGACTCTTGTTCCTGGGTAAAGGCGGCCGTCACACCAGGGCTGACAACCGCTGGGCATCAAGTTCCGACTGTCGAGAAAAGTGGTAGCTTAACCTTCTACTACCGACCCCAAGGGTCCCTGAGGCCTGTAGTGTGATCACTTTATATATATATATAATATAATATATGGTTACAGGCACTGGGCGGCTAACAAGCCAGATGTTCGAGGGTTCGAGTCCCCGGTGGGGTCAGGATTTTAACTAACCCAAATCTCCTGGCTGCAACTATGAGCCCTGGCTCGATCAGTCTCTAATGAATACCAGACTCTTGTTCGGGGGTAAAGGCGGCCGTCCGCAGGGCGGACAACCGGCTGGCATCAGTGCCGACTTCGAGAAAAAGTGGGAGCTTTAAACCTTCTACTACCCCAAGGTCTCCTGAGCCTGTCGTGGATCACTTATATATATATATATATATGTTTACGAAAAGGCACTGCGCTAACAAGGCCGACTTTTCGGGGTTCGAGTCCCGTGGGTCAGTATTTTAAACTAACCCAAATCTCCTTGCTGCCACTATGACCCTGGGATCGACTCATTCTCTAATGAATACCAGACTCTTGTGTCTGGGGGTAAAGGCGCCGCACGCAGGGCTGACAACCCGGCTGGCATCAAGTTCCGACGTCGAGAAAAAGTGGGAGCTTTAAAAACCTTCTACTAACTAACTACCCCAAGGGTCTCCTGAGGCCCTGATTGGGATCACTTATATATATATATATATATGTAAGAAAACGGCACTGCGCTACAATCCAGATGTTTTCGAGGGTTCGAGTCCCGTGGGGTCAGGATTTAAACTCACAACCCAATCTTTTTCTGGCTGCATGCACTATGACCCTGGGATTCGACTCAGTCTCGTATGATGACGTCAGACCATGTTCTGCGGGTAAGGCGGCCGTCACGAGGCTGACTAACCCGCTGCTGGCATCATGTGCCGAATCTGTCGATAAAAAGTGGGAGTCTTTAAACCTTCTAAGGCTATCCCCCAAGGTTCTTCTGAGGGCCGTAGTGGGATCCTTTATATATATTATATATGATATATAATATCTATATATATGGTTAAGTGCACTGGCGCTACAAGCGTCAGATTTGCGAGGGGTTTCGAGTCGGGGGCGCGTGGGTCAGGATTTTAAAAAACTATACCAAATCTCCTGCTGGCACTATGACGCCCACATGGGATTCGTACTGCAGTCTCTAATGATACCAGCTCTGTTCTGGGGGTAAATGGGGCGGCCGTCAAGGCGCAGGGCTGACAATCCGGTCATGGCATCAATAAAGTGCCGTACTGTCGATGAAAAAGTGGGAGCTTTAAAAACTTTCTACTATCCCCAAGGGTCTGCCTGAGAGAGCCTGTAGTGGGGTTATCACTTTATATATATATATATATGGTTATAAGGGCAACTGCGTACAAACCAGATGTTCGAGGGTTCGAGTCCCGGTGGGGTCAGGATTTTTTAAACTAACCCAAATCTCCTGGCTGCCACTTGTAGCCTCTGGGATCGACTGTCAGTCTTCTAATGTAGATACGCAGACTCTTGTTCTGGGGTAAGAGGGCGTGGCCGCGTCACGCAGGCTGACAACACGACCTGCTGGGCCATCAATGCCGACTGTCGAGAAAAAGTGGGAGCTTTAACCTTCTACTACCCCAAGGGTTCTCCTGAGGCCTGTAGTGGGATCATTGCTTATATATATATATAGATATATATGGTTAAGGCAGGCTACTGCGCATACAACCTAGTTATTTTGCGATGGGTTCGAGTCCCGGGGTGGGTGGTCAGGATTTAAACTAACCCAAATCTCCGCTGCCACTATGACCCCTGTGATCGACTCAGTCTCTATGAATACCAGACTCTTGTCTGGGGGTAAGGCGGCCGTCACGCTAGGGCGTGATCACTCCGGCTGGGCAATCAAGTGGCTCTACTGTCGAGAAAAAGTGGGTAGTGCTTTACGCGCTTCTGGACTAGCCCTAGGGTCGTCTGAGGCGCTGTAGTGGGATCCCATCTTTATATATATATATATATAATAATATATCTATATATATGTTAAGGCACCTTGCCGCTACAAACCCGATGTTCGAGGGTTCGCGTCCGGTGGGGTCAGGATTTTAAACTAACCCAAAATCTCCTGGCTGCACGATGACTCTGGGATCGGACCTAGTCTCTAATGAACGCAGACTCTTGTTTCTGGGGTAAGGTCGGCCCGTCACGCGGGCTGATCAAGCACCGGCTGTGCTATGCAGTGCTCGACTGTGCAAATAAGTGGGAGTCTTTAACTGGCTTCTTACTACCCCAAGGTCTCCTTAGGCCTGTAGTGGGATTGTACACTTTAATATAATATATATATATATATATAGTATATATGGTTAAGGCACTGCTGCGCTATCAAGCCATTATGTTCGAGTGTTTGCGAGTTCCCGTGGGGTCAGGATTTTTAACTAACCAAACTCCTGGGCTGCACTATGACCCTGGGATTCCATGTTCATGCTCTAGATGAATACCATACTCTGTTCTGGGGTAGAAGGTGCTGCGCGTTCACGCATGCTAGCAACCCGGCTGGCGTCAGAGTGGCCCTTGACTAGTCGAAGAAAAAGTGGGACTTAAACTTCTACTACCCCAAGGTTCTCTCTGAGCGCTGTAAGTGGATCACTTAATATATATATATATATATTATATGGTTAGAGGCAGGCTGCGCTAGGCAAACGGCAGATGGGTCGAGGTTCGAGTCGGTGGGGTCAGATTTTTAAACTAACCCAAATCTCCGGGCTGCACTATGACCCTGGGACGATCCGTCTCTAATGAATACCAGACCGTTGTCTGGTGTAAAGCGGCTTCGTCACGACAGGTGCTGACAACCTGTTTGCGCGCTGCATCTAAGTGCGAGACTGTCGAGAAAAGTGGG
>JASPKZ010003301.1:0-45638 GCA_030220185.1 Diploptera punctata | reverse complement strand
AGTGACACGTACATTTTAATTTTTTTTGTCCATTTATTGTAATTCAAAATTCAAAGAAAATATATCAAAATGTAGAGAATTTAATGAAGAATAAACATGTTTTATTGATGTTTTAAATTTACTTAGGACTATAGATTTATAGTAAAATTTAAGGTGGGAAAATAGTCAAATTGTAATGTGAGTGACAGTGCAATGACTGGAGTACAATAAACTAGTTGTAACCGTTTAGTAGTAGGCACCACATGTGGTGGTTACGTCACCCATAGAGAGAAAGTAGGTATAGGAAGGTATGAAAATTTTTTAAGGCTACCCCATTATAACTGGACCCAAAGAAAACCACAAGTATGTTTAAAATCTCAGCAAAGCTTCTTAAGCATAGTACAAGAAATCAAACAGAAATTGCAACTTCCACATTCAAAAGAAAATATGCAGATGAGAAACAACCTCTAGAATTTTTGGAAATTGAATATAACCTTCATTTAACAGAAGACATCAAGAAATCTGAAACTCCTCCATATATTTTAAAACAAATGTCACTGGAAATAATAAATCTAAGATACCCTGCTCCTGAATGGATACATATTTTTACAGATGGCTCCAGCCTACCAAATGACGGTGGCACTGGTGCTGGTGCAGTATGTCCACTTTTTTCCTTTTATCGTAAACTAAACACAAATTCAACAAACTTTGATGGCGAAATTCTAGCAATTTTCTTAAGTTTACAAAATCTTTTATATCACATCCAAAAATTTACGAAAGTTGTAATTCTATGTGACTCCAAAGCAGCCATTCTCGCTATAACACGAGACACAACACCCAAATGCATCAAAATTATCGAATGCCACAAAATGATAAAACAGTTATCCCATCTACATAAAAAAGTTGTACTTCAATGGATTCCGGCCCATTGTGGAATGACAGGCAATGAAATAGCCGATTTTCTGGCCAAGAAGGGTAGCAAAATTGTTTCAAACCCAACTTCTACTCCAGTTTCCTTTCACTCTATCAAAAGAATTATCTCAAATAAATACATCAATAAACTAAGAGAAGAATACACCACCAAAACATCTGGAAAGGAATGGGAAAATCTACAAGCTTATGACATTACTACATTACAAAGAAAATCTGCAGTAGCAACATTCAGACTGCTAACGGGACATGACTGCTTGAATAAAACACCTACACAGAATTGGCATAACAGATTCACCTAAATGCCCTTTTTGCAATTTAAATGAAGATATGGAAAGAAACCATCTCCTCCGTTGTCAAGCTTTTGTAGAAGAGACCAGCCTTTCTGCTAAATATTGGAGTCCAAGAGAGCGAATGATTTCATTATCAAGTGCTCGACATTAGATACCAACCAACCATATTTGCATAATTATATAAATATTTAAAAAGCATAAGAAACGTTTTAAGGATTGTTGCAAAATGTTTAAAATATTACAAAACATAAATACAAGTGGTAAAAGTGTGTAGTGTAACAGTGGAATAAGAATGTTGTGTATGGAAAATTGTTATCGACAAATACTAGACTTGAGCCTACGTAGTTCCATCTAAAAACAAATCTATAAACTTTTTGAAGGACTTCACAGATATGTGGTTCGGCTCAACTGCACTTCTACTAGCGTTTGATTTTTCAGTTATATTCTTGTAAACTATAGCTCTTCTTCTGTATTTACTAACATTATTTAACATTTTAAACTTTTTCAAACAAATTTTTATAACATTATTAGACAATTTTAAAGTATTTATTTAAATATGCAAATCACAATATTATGACACTGTTAGACAATATTGTGGTGCTAACTGCTATTTTCTCCACAGAGTATTTTACTTAGTCTGTGATTTTTCTATCGCTGTTTTGGGTTATCGCTGGTTGGATCAGCATTAGGGAGTGATAAGTAAGTGTACACGCATTTTTAATAAATGTTTGATAATTTTAATATTATTCATATGTTTTTAACGTAGATTTGGGGATTTACTGCAAATATTGGTCATTTAAATTTCATAGCGACGGATAGTAATCAAGGATGATAATCGATGTGGTTCGATTGTGGGTTATCACTGGCTCTATAAACTCTGGTGTATGTGCACTGTTGTTCTATAGGACTTTGAAAATATTTCACGCCAGTTTAAGTGCAGTTTTTCCATTTAAAATATTAAAAAATGTTAATAAATACAGAAGAAGAGCAATAGTTTACAACAACAAACTGAAAAATCAAGCGTAAGTAAAAGTGCAGTTCAGCCTTCTTTTTTCTTTCTAAAAAGTGATACCTTTCTATACAGTTAATGAGCATGAATATAAAATACAATGAGAGCAAACATTTTGTCGATCTCTCATTTCCGTTAAAATAAAGAAGTCCCTGGACAATTCTCACTTACCTAGTTCATCCATTTTCATTCTACTATTAAATAAACATTTTCAAAATGGATGCCTTGTTATAATGTTATACGTTATTTAAATTTATATTAGGTTAGTCTTAAATTTTAAAAGATAACTGAAATAGCTCATCTTAACCTTAAACTATTCAGAGACTTCATTTCATATAAAGAAATCAGGTAAAATATAAACAAAGTTCACCTGTCAATTTTCTACAAATGACTTGCCACACCCAATACCGGTATGAACTCTGTAGCACACTAATGTATGAGAGATCATTGCACTTTCAGTGGGATGTATAAGTTAAATTAATATAGGAACATGTAACTTTCGAAACAGTTTTGAAAACAAAACATCATATGCACGTACCTGGGTAAGTTAAAAATTTACTGTTGATACTCCAAATTTTAAGATATTTCTCAAATTTCTCCTTGATGTTATCCTCAAATACAAATAAAATGACTCAATGACAGAATGCAACAAACATCACAAACACAAGTATAATGTAATATGCCGTGTTTACTACTTAAGAATAACATATTGTTCAGTTTTGGATATAAGCACGATACAGTTTTATCTTTCTTTTACACATTCAAACTGATTCTAATCAAACTAATATTCCTAAACTGTGCATAGAACTCTCTTCAACTAAATTAACGCGACATACAACAAAATTAAAATGACAGCCAATCCCATCCAATGTACAGCATAGAGTAAAATAAAACAGCTGTGACCACAGAGTAATCCATGTAGATATGAATTGCCAACTATGTAGCATAATTTATTCATCGCCGAAACAAAGAAGACGAGGTGTTTGTGGCAGTATATTTAAAGTGTCGTTCAGTGTGCTTACGTGATTTCAAATCCGTTACGCCCCAAAAGTGTGGGCCCAAAAGGTCCAAGTGAAAAAGACACTGTTCGGTGTTAAATTTTAGCTGGTATACGTTAAAATTCAAATCAGTGATAGCGTCATTGCTGTGAAATTAGACGCTGGTTATCCCTGTACTTGCCTATAGTACATAAGTGTCTGAACTAGGTCTTGCAGCGATAAGCAGCATTCCAAGCATGAGGAAAATATGGATATTGACGAGGGCCGCCAGGAAGTAGATTAAATCTGGGGAGATGTTCTGAGAGATTTTGAATGTTTAATAGCATCCTAATTCAAAATACCTCAAAACAGCCACTGAAATTAGAGGTCTTCTAGTACTCATAATGAACTTCCTAGACATCTATCCAGATTTTGCTATTTCGAAACTGGCTGAAGATCTTGCCTATCAATGTAGAAACCAAATTGACGAATTAAACGTTGCAACTAGAGATCTAGATTATTATCTAGAAACCGTAGAAAACATAGTGAAAGATACTTATCTAGATATTCAAAATGAATGTATGTCAAAAAGTCGCAAAAATGTACCTAAGAAAGTCAAAGAAATTCCAAAACCCATGGAAAATCAAATCAACACAAATGTCGACAAGGAATTCCCTGAACTAACTAATAATTCCAAAACACAACAATAAACGTAAACATAAAGATAATCCTAAAGACCCAAAAGTGCCAAGGCAAACTTCAGCCAGTGGTGATACCTCACCGCTTGAACTGTCCAATAAATTCTCTATATTGTCAAGCGATGAGGAAATTTCTGGGCCCTCCGCGCACATTGTACCAAGCGAGCAGAAAAAAGACAGAAAGAAAACAAATATTGGTAGCTCTAACAACAAAAAAGAGAAACCAACCACAGGTAAGGATGTAACACAAGTATCATCAGCTACAAAAACACACGAGGACAATGGTCTCTCACATAAAGAGAAATCATCCTCATACACCACAACAACAGATAACACACGTGAACAGCCACCAAGATCTGGACCTTCTAGTGTAAAAAACACCAATAATATTCCAAAGAAAGAAACGAGGCCACCGCCTGTAACACTCATAGGTCACACTGACCTAGTCAAAATTTAAAGGGCACTAAAAAGTTAGTGAAAAAAAGACCTTAAGGTTGTTAGTACACATGAAGGTTTAAGATATTACACCAGCACACAGGAAGACCACAGTGTAGTAATAAAGTACTTTGACTCTTTTGGAAGGCAATACTACAAACCTTCCAATTGAAAAAAGATCTTCCCCTAAGGGTCATGCTCAAACGGCTGCCCTCGAATATAGATACATAGGATATAAAAACCGAATTAACTGAATTGGACTTTGAAGTTAAAGGCATCAAGCAAGTGACAAAAAAAACTAGAGGACGGGTCCATATATATAAGTACCCATTATACATTGTTGAACTTGCCAACAATGAAAGATCCAAAGAGATCTATCAGCTGGAAAAACTTTACTGCACTGTGGTCTCATATAAACCATATTGACCACGCTCTGGCCTGAAGCAATGTTTTAAATGCCAGAGATTCAACCATACCTTTGCAGGGTGCAACCTGACTCCTAGATGCGTTATATGCGCCAAGGAACATAGTCACAAACAATGCCCAGTTCGTGAGGAAGCACGAATCGACACTAGTAAACTCAAATGTGCAAATTGCGGAGAATCAGGACACCCTGCATCCTTCAGGAAATGCCCTAAATTTGAAGAGGCTCAACAGGCCTACCTCAGAAAAGGGAACCAAAACAAAATAAGACAGTAACTGCACGCACTTTTACTAGTAAGAAAATCAATCCCCAAACCTCCTTCAGTGCTGCAGTAAACTCTGGCAAAAATCAAGCCGCGAAAACCAGCATACAAGAACGCGTTGCTTTAGTTCAGGCGCCAGCGGTCACTCCTAATTTACAAAGCGTCACACCCATGATAAGTACTATTAAAAATCCCATGGAACGAATGGTATTCCTCAGCTAAATGCGGTAGATATGTTTCAGCGATGTATAGACACGATCAGGGACAATTTCTTAATGTCATCGCATTTAATGCCAATGGTATTGCCTCACAGGTCCATGAATTGGAAATTGTACTTCATACATACGACATAGACATACTTTTAGTCAGCGAGACGCATCTGAAATCAAAGGATAAGTTCCGACTCGCTGATTACTACACTTATCGCACAGATCGCCTAAACACCCCCCTTGGTGGCACTGCAATCTGCATCCGAAAATCCATATCCCAGAGACACATTTCTGTCCCAGGACTTCACTTCATAGAAGCCACTGGCATTATACTTCCAATCATACAACACATGAATATATTCATAGCTTCCATCTATAAATCTCCACTTAGGTCCCTCACTCGACATGATATGCTCATACTTGCATCGATCTCGCCCCGGTACCTACTGGCAGGCGATTTCAATGCAAAACATCGCGCATGGAACTATAGAGTACCCAATGCTTCAGGCGTGGTATTACAAAACTTCTGTAATACCCACAACATATAAATCTCAGCACCAAGGGAATACACCTTCTTTAGAAACACTCAACAAAGCTTATGCTCCGACATTCTAGATATCGCACTTTCGAAAAACATTACCATCTCCCCTCACATAGATACACTGCCTGGCGAGCTAAACTCAGACCACGTCCCTATCATGTTTAAGCTCACTACTAGATTCATACTTCAGCCCCGTTCCGATCTCACACAATGAATACAGACTGAAATCATTATTAAAGACTCCTTTCACAGTGGATTAATCCTCGATTAAGAGTAAACTCCACTGAAGAACTTGAGGCTTCAATAAATGACTTCCAGGCTTCTATTCATAACTACAACAAGAAAACAACACTACACGTCCAAATCAAACAGATCAAACACTTCTTGACTACCTAGAGCATAAGCGACGAGCCCTCAAACAGTATAGACCAGCGGTATTCATTACGCGGCCCGCGGGCCGCATGCGGCTCTTGAAGATATTAAGGCTCTTGGAATAATTTTACCTTCATTACATTACATTTAAATTTTAAATTCTAAGTATAAAATAATATTATCTTTATTGAAATTCTACAAAACTTTGGATATCCTGTGTCAATCCGAGCAGTACAGTACCGCACGTGTTCAACAATGCAATGCAATGTCCTGGCTAGTGTTATTGGTTTTGAATATGTGTACGTTTGTTTTTTAAAACCGTTTAAACTTCTACATTGTCGTCCGAACCTTTCACAATGAAATATTATACAATTTAGTTTCTATGAACAAGCGACTGGATACTGTGTGTTACCTAATCAGTTGAAGTGAAGTGAATTTCAGTGTTTAATAATGGCTGGTGTATTTTCGAAAGGGAAAAAGAGAAAAACTCGAAGATGAAGGAAGAGTTTTTCAAGATACTTTGGAGGCATGAATTTTTCTTCATACCTGCTAAAAAGGAAGGCAGTGCGATGTGTTTATTATGTCGAGACGTAGTTCTAGGTTATAAACGATTTAATCTTAATAGGCATTATAAAACGGTACATTCAGATTTTGAGTGCAAATATCCTAAAGATTCTAAATTGAGAGCAGAAAAACTAAAAACATTAAAAATGTCAATAGTGTCTGAACGGAAAATGATGTTGGATACCGTAAGTGAAAATAAATTGATAACAAAAGCATCATATGAAGTAGCAGAAATTTTAGCACGCAAAATGAAACCGTTTGCCGATGCAGAGATTTTTAAGGAGTGTTTTCTAGTCGTTTGTGACACATTATTTTCTAAATTCCCAAATGCAAAACAGATAAAAAGTGACATACAAAAGTTACAACTTTCCGATTCTACTTGTGTTAGGAGAGTTCACGAAATGTCTGTAGACATGCTGCTTTGTACTCTCGATGAAATTCGTGAATATGACTATTTCAGCCTTGCTCTGGATTCGTCCACAGATATTAGTTCCACCTCTCAGTTGCTTTTATTTTTTAAATATCGTAATAAGATAGGGATTATAAAGGAAGAATTTTTAACTGTAATATCTATGACAGGTCAGACACGGGGAATAGATTTTTTTGAAAGCAGTTAAGTCTTTTTTTGACAATTACAAAATTGACCTAAACAAACTTTTATCAGTGTGCACTGACGGTTGTCCCTCAATGGTAGGTTGTCATACAGGATTCATTTCTCTGTTAAAAAAACATTTAAATAGAGACCACTTATTAACATACCATTGCATTTTACATCAAGAAAATCTTGCTGCTAAATTTGAAGAAAGAAACTTTCAGATCTGTGATGAAGAAAGTAATTAACATTGTTAATTTCATTAGATCACGTGAACTAAATCATAGGCAATTCATAGAATTTCTCAAAGAGCTTAATTCACAGTATGATGATGTTATTTATCACAGTGAGGTCAGGTGGCTGAGTAAAGGAAGAGTTTTGGAACAATTTTTTAATCTTCGCCATGAAATAAAACTCTTTTTAAGTGAACGAGATAAAGAATACCTTCAACTAGACTCTTCTTCATGGTGGTTAAAAGTTAGCTTCTTGGCTGACATAACAGGAATACTGAATGATGTCCAAAAATAAAATGCAAGGTACAAATAAACTTATTACTCAGCTCACAAGTGTAATTTTTTCTTTAGAAGAAAAATTAAAAATGTATACAGAAGAACTTAGTAATAATGATTTCACTAGTTTCCCATGTTTCCAACATCTTATTGAAGAATATTCAGAGGAAGAAATAAACTTGCAACCTTTCATAGAATTGCTCACTGTACTACACCATGATTTCAGCGCGAGATTTAATGATTTTAGAAAGTTTCGAAACCGATTTCGATTAGTTGAAAATCCCTGGTCAATAACGACAACAGATGTAACTCTGGGTTGTCAATTTTTCGTCCTGAGATTAGAAATGTAAAAAATTAACTTATTCATCTCCAGCAGGATTCAGAACTGGAAGGCATTTTTCAAGAGAAACGAAAAACGAATTCAATTTTAGAGTTTTGGAATACAGTTCCAGAAAAACAGTTCGAAAACTTGGTGTCGTGTGCATATAACATTCTGTGTCTTTTTGGATCAACGTACGTTTGTGAAATGACTTTCTGTAAGATAAAGTTCATCAAGAGTAAACATAGATCTCGTCTCACCAATGTGAACTTGGAAAACCTGCTGCGGATATGTGTGGCAAATCAACCAGCTCGTATTGACAAAATTGTGCAGGAGAGTGGCAGAGTTGGACCATCAACTTCACAGCAGTAATCTACACAACTGTAAGTTGCCTTAAAATTATGTACAGTACCGTAATAATAATAATAATAATAATAATAATAATAATAATAATAATAATAATAACAGTTAATTATTAACAAACATTGAATGACAGTAATCAGTAATTGTGTTTTGTCCATAAATATAAAAAAAAAAAGCTGCGTGTTACCAAGACTGAGAACTGTGAAATTTGGTGCGGCTCTCGAAAGGATATGGTTTCTTATATTTGGCTCTCTTGTAATGTCTAGTGAGTACCACTGGTATAGACTCTATGGACACCCACAAATGAAACAGGAGTACAATTACTATGCTCGACTGGTCAAAGAAAGACTGCGAGATCATAAAATTACGCAATGGGAAAATTCCCTATCCAATTTCAATGCTCAAAAATCTCCGCCTTGGGAGATTATAAAAATAATTAATTCAAACCGCAGACCTTCTAAACCGACTGCAATTGAGAACAATGGAACTTGGGCTTATCATCCTTATGATCAAGCACAAGTTCTCGCGGAAAATTTCTCAAATCGATTCAGACCACAAGAGTTAACGTCGCCAGTTCATGAAGCTGAAGTCAATAATAGAGTAAACACCTTCGTAGCTGCACCCTACCCAAATGAAAGACCTGACATCCACCTCCCTGACCTACGCACTCCCGTCCAGGCCCTTCGCACTTCAAGTGCACCTGGACATGATCTTATAAGTAACCTAGCCTTAAAGCATCTCCCGCGCAAAGCGCTACTTCGACTCCTTACTATCCTTAAATACTGTATCCAATTTAATCACTTCCCTGCAACTTGGAAGATTGCTAAAATTATTGTGTTACCGAAACCAGGAAAAAATCCAACTAATCCAGACAATTTGCGTCCAATAAGCCTTCCACCAGTTCTAGGAAAAATCCTAGAAAAACTTATTTTGGCCAAACTAAAAATTGAAGTCTCAAACAAAGAACTATTACCCTACCATCAATTGGATTTCGAAATTCTCACAGCACACCGCTGCAACTGGCGAAGCTTATAAACCAAATTGTCACTGGTTTCAACGCCAAGCGTAGTACAATAGCAGTCTTCCTCGACATTGAGAAAGCTTTTGACACAACTTGGATAAACGGATTGATATATAAGCTGATACAATTCCAAATTAATCCAAATTTAGTCAAAATAATCTCCACTTATCTGAGAAATAGAACCTTCTATGTCTCAGTGAGTGGAAATAAATCTGACACGAAGCCCATACTGGTGGGAGTTCCCCAAAGAGCTGTCCTTTCACCCTTATTGTACTCTCTCTCTCTCTCTGACCTACCTTCACCTCCATCACTCCAAATAGCTTCCTTTGCTGATGACACTTGTCTATTCATGCAATCCAAACTTAAATCCATTCCTCACAGACTTGCAACATTCCAGCGAGCAATAACCATAATATATTAATGGTTTTGCTCCTGGAACATTAAACTAAATGCTGGGAAAACGCAAGTCGTCCTGTTTTCCAATCGAACTTTCCATGTCCAATCCAGCTCACTATGGGTGTACAACCTCTGCCAGTACAAACTTCTGTCAGATATTTAGGCCTAATATTGGATAAAAGGCTTACATTTAGAGCCCATGTTGATCATATAATAACCAGAGCCCATCAAGGCATACCAATATTATATCCGTGTTTCAAGTCGCCGTCGCTGTCCCATAGGATCAAGCTCACATTATATGTGGCTGTGATCCGTAGTATGCTATTGTACGGCTGTGAATCTTGAGTATCCTTGCGAAATGCCACAAAAAGAAGAAACTACAGATACTGCAAAACAAGTGACTAAAAATCATACTTTCGGCCCCGCGTTACACAAGGATAACAGAGATGCACGAGGCCATGAAGGTACCATATATTGATACTATCATATCAGAAAGGGTCACCACCATGTTTCAAATCATAAATGATCATGGAAACCCAATAGTACGCAATATAGGACACCTTCCACAATGGCGTACTACACATAGAAACATATTCGACCAAATAAATAAACCATAGTACTTAGCATGTAGCAACCAAGGTCAGAATGATCAGCGCAGAGTGGCGTGGGTCATTCCGGTCCTGAATCGAGCCGAGCTCTTCAGCGACACGGTTTCGGATGCCCCAATCAAGCGAGATCTATTCGCCTTGGCAACAATATCCATATAAATCTCACATTACTCCAAACAATAAAATAAATCCCATAAAATCGCCGTGTAGGCTAGGGTATACCAGCTGAACCCAACACCGAATACACACGCGAATTCGCTTACAAGGGACAAACACAAGCCCCAGGAAAGGCACACTGGACAGCACCAATAGCTGTTACCAAGTGATGATGATGATGATATTCATTGCCTCAAACTGGCGGCATCAAACCTAGTACAGACTTGGACCCAGTCAGAGATAACCCACTATAGAGATAACCAGCGGCAATGTTATTCAGTGTGATGCCTAGACTCCAGAGACGTCAAGCGTTGGCAGAAAAAACTAACCGATTACTTACTTACTCACTGGCACTATCAAACCCGTAGGTTCATGGCCCTGCAGACATAAGCTCTCCATACATCCTTATCATGAGCTAATGCTTTCCAATCATTCCCTGTATAATCTACTTCCCTCAAATCATAGTTTATGTTGTTCTCCCACCTCATTCTTGGTCTACCAATTGGGCGTTTCCCTTCTCGCTTTCCTACAAGAAGTTTCCATGCACGTCTTTCATTCCCCATACGCGCAACATGTCCTGCCCATCGCAGACTACGAGACTTAACTGTTCTTATTATATATGGCTTCCTATAAAGTCCATGTAGTTCATTGTTATGTAGTCTTCTCCATTCACCTGTCTGTTTATCTCTCTTTGGTCCAAAAATTTTCCTAAGTACTTTATTCTCGAAAACTCGTAATCTCATTACGTCCCTTAAAGTAAGAGTCCATGTTTCGCAGCCATATAATATAACTGGTAGAATAATAGTTTTATATATTTTCAGTTCAACGTTTTTCGAAAGGAGTTGGGACATCAAGAGTCTCTGCAATGCATAATAGCACGCATTTCCAGAATTGAGCCTATGTTTAATTTCTTTGTGCATCTCATTCCTATTTGTGATTATTGTTCCTAGGTATTTGAATTCAGCCACTTCCTCAAAATTTCCCTCATTTGTCATTAGCTGTCCATTTCCATTATATACTGAATTTCTATGTGTGACCATATATTTAGTTTTATTGATATTTACTTCCAGTCCTAATTTCTTAGTGTTACTCAATAGTGTGTGCGTGTTGGCCTTTAGTTTCTTCTCGCTATCGGTCAGTAGTACTACATCATCAGCATAAACTAACAGATTATTAATACCATTCAGTTGTAAGCCTTCCTCATTTTCTAAAGATTTAATGGCATGCTCTAGTACAAAATTAAATAGTAGAGGAGATAATGCATCTCTTGCTTCAACCCATTCTGGATTTCAAAAGAGTCTGAAAACTGTTTGCCTACACGCACCCTACTCTTTGAGCCATTTAGACACATTTGTATAAGTCTAACTTTTTAGGAATTCCGAACTCCAGCAGGATACTATATAACTTCTCCCTCTTAATTGAAACATATGCTTTTTTGAAGTCTACATATAGTTGATGTACAGTACCATTATATTCCCATTTATTTTCTAAAATCTGTCTTATACTAAAAATCTGATCTGTTTCTTCTAAATGCACATTGATGATCTCCTAGAATGCCATCAATATAGGGATTAAGTCTGCTTACTAATATATTTGTTAGAATTTTGTACGAAGTTGAAAGCAATGAGATGCCCCTGTAGTTGTTGCAATCAGTTTTATCTCCTTTCTTATAAATTGGTACGATAATTGATTCCTTCCATTCATCTGAAAGAGCTTCTTTTTCCCAAATCATACTAAGCAACCAGCGTATCTTGTCCATCAATTTTTCTCCCCCTGATTTTATCAGTTCTGCTGGGATCTCATCTGAACTTGATACTTTATACATCTTCAATTTTTCTATCGCCATTTCAACCTCTAATGCACTTGGTTCTGCGACTAGCATTTCTGCTGTCTGTAACTTATCCTCTTCAATGTCCTGTTCTGTATATACATTTAATAGTTGATTAAAGTAACTTTTCCATCTATTTAATATAGGCCTACTCCTAGAATCTGCTATCATATCCCCATTTTCATTCCGAATTATGTTTGTTCTAGCCTGAAACCCTTTCTTCTCTATACTAATTCCCTGGTATAATTCTCTAATGTTCCTATTTTTTGCATTCATTTCAAGATCATTAATCTTCTCTCTCTCTCTGTCTCTCTCTCTCTCTCTGTCTCTCTCTCTCTCTCTCTGTCTCTCTCTCTCTGTCTCTCTCTCTCTGTGTCTCTCTCTCTGTGTCTCTCTCTCTGTGTCTCTCTCTCTCTGTCTCTCTCTCTCTGTCTGTCTCTCTGTGTCTCTATCTCTATCTCTATCTCTCTCTCTCTCTTTCTCTAATATTCCCTCTGTTTATTCTTTAGAAGTCTGGTGGTTTCCCGTCTAACACTACCCAATTGCTCTAAATTTACCTCATTTGGCTCGTGTAACCATTTCATTTTTGCTAGCTTTCTTTTCTTTACAATGTCGGCACATTCCTCATCAAACCATTTCTTGTTTTGCCTCTTTTTTAAACAACCAATGCTTTCTGATGCTGACAATTTAATAGTATCTCTTATAGCCTCCCATTCTTTATTTATATCAGTTTCTTCTTCGTTTGCCACATTGTCATCTGAAGTTTCCAGTACTTCAAATCTATTAGCAATTTTGATTTGATATTCTTGCCGCATTTCATCATTTTTCAAGTTTTTTAATTCATATTTTACATAATCATCTTTAGCGTTCGTTCCTCTCATAAGCGATAGCCGTTGTCTGATTTTCACTCTGACCAGATGATGATCCGAATTGCAGACTGTCCCTCTAGCTGATCTAACATCAATGATGCTACTGTGCCAGCGTTTATCCACTAATACATGATCTATCTGGTTCCGAGTTTCTCCATCTGGGGATGTCCGGGTGTATTTATGAATATCCTTATGCTGAAATGTTGTGCTCTTAACAATGAGATTCTTTGATGTGGCAAATGTGACTAATCTAACCCCGTTGTCGTTACTATCTTCATGAAGACTGAATTTGCCTATTGTTGGTTTGAATATATCTTCCCACCCCACTTTTGCATTAAAATCTCCTAGGACAATTTTCATATGATATCGTGAAACGCTATCAAATAAGCATTCTAATTCTTCACAGAATTCATCCTTGATCTTGTCATCTTTATCTTCTGTGGGCGCATGTACATTTACAATTATAAAATCATGTCGTTTACCCTTTAGAATTATGTATGATATCCTATCACTAACAAACTTAATATCTCGGATAGCGGATAGGATTCTCCTTCTGACTAAAAAACCCGTTCCAAATGCAGGTCTTTCTGCACCCCCATAGTATAATGCAAAGCTTCCTGATTCCTGACTACTTACTCCTGGCCACCTAACTTCCTGTAAAGCGACTATATTCAAGGGCGATTTATCTAATTCCCGCGTTAATATCTCTAGTGCTCGCTATTGTATAAAGTCCTAACATTCCATGTTCCTAGGAACATGTTCCTGTGTTTGAGCCTTTGACATGGGTTCCCTGAAGTAGTCCCCGCCCGGAGAACCGAATGGGGGACTATTTGACCTCCGGAAAATTTTACCCCAGATGAACCCATGTCCGCATTTCTTGACGGTTGTTTTTTTCGGTGAAAGATCGTCACTCTTTCGCCCAAGGTACTTTTTTCGTCTGGCTTTTCACCTTCGACCAGTCCGGCATGGGTAACCCTATCGGCAGCAATGCTATCGCCGGCATAGCTCTCAGGATCATTTAAGCACGCAAGCCACTCCACCACGACAAGGTAAAGATACCATGTAGGGACTAACCGATTACAGCTTACTGTATTATCGACAAAGCAATTTGCGCCATCTATCGACATGTGTAATTAGTTAGTGTTGACCCCGGTGGCTCAGTCGTTATTTAAGGTGTTAACAATACCATGTCAAATAATTCATAAAATAATAATCAGATTTTACACCTCACCTTATATTTTTGTAAAACTCAGGACCAATTGCAAAGCAATCTCACCTTCCAAAACCGGTCCAGACTTTTATAAAAATATGAGGTGAGATGTAAAATCTCATTTGTTTCTTACATCTGTGTTACTTCCTAAATATATTAATCCATAAAATTCTTCTCAACTTCCAAGACTATTTTGTATTTAGCCAATGCAATTCTGAATGTATTCCAAACAAATTCAGGTGTACATTTTTCTCTTGAAATAAAATCTTAGGAAACTGGAAGAATATTTTCAATCATTGTATTTAAAGTATTCATACAAATTAATTCTTCGTCATATTTTAGAAATAACATTTTCTTAGAATAAACGAAAACATGATAACAGATTGTCAAGGAAAGGTCCAAATAAAAACAAGGAGAGATATAATTTAATATTTATTTATTATAGACATATATACATAGCTAACAGATAGTTCACTAATAAAGGTATTTCAGTTGGACCAACGGATCTGTGCCCCCATAAGAAATGCAAACTAAACACTAATTCCGTTCCTCCCTCGGTAAATTATTTACCTACCTAGCATTCTTGCCAGTCTATATTTTCTATCTCTCTCTTTCTCCCTTCTCATTACTCACAGTTTTGAGCTTTCTTGCGAGATATTATTTGCACCCACAGTCCAGCGTTGTCAACTGAGTATCAGTATGTTATGTTATATAGTATGTAAATTGTAAATTATTATCATTAACTTAATTCTTAAGCATAAATTAGAATTCCTGTATAGTATCAGTATGTTATATAATATGTAAATAAAATTGTAGCATGTATGTAACTTCACCATAGCCGGTCCCTAGCCCGGATGAGAAAGAAGGAGGGCACATGATTGTGTATTCATACCTAAAATTTTATAATATTGTTAGGACTTCAAGATTACGTTCCAAATCTAACCAAATAAGACAACGAGGTGAAAGAGAAATATTTATGATGAAACATTTATCTTTAAAAACAACATGTATTTCCCTTCACATAATTTCCATTCATCCAACAAATATCCACTATTATAATTATATCCATTAATCGTAGAAATCAATCAGTGCCATTAGACCTATTTAAATTAAATACGAAGTAATAATAATTAACCTTACAATATTCAAGAGCCTGACACCGGGGGAAGTTTGGCAACGTCCCTACTCGGTCAGTTACAGTGGCTTCTATTTGACGTAGGGGGAGGGGAGAGCAGTGGAATGGTGTGAGAACTGACATGTAATTTTCGAAGAACGATGCCAGCGCTACACGGGCGCAGATTTGTTGGTCCGACTATATGAAGAATACACATAAGAGATGGTATGGAGTTTTTTTTTCAATTAGGCCAACTTTAACAAGAACCGAGACCAAAGCTCGAAAAAATCGATTTTATACATACAATCATTGCATTGGATTTAAAGGAAGGAGAGGGGAGAAAATACACACACATGTGTGTGTGTTTATATATATCATCATTGAGCATTCAAAGATTTAGGCTATCATTTGCCTGCTGTGCCCTCAGAATTTGTCAGTCACATCAATGCCTGTCACAATCTTCTTTTACCATTTGGAATTTATTGCATGTTCAAATTACTTTTTATATTTTATTTAGATGTACACTTTTAAAAAAAGGGAGAGAGAGAATTACTCACAAATGTACCCAAGAACTGAGATTCCGAACATCACATGCCTAACCTCTGCTAACAAAGGTTCAACAGATTATATAATTAAATTCTACTTGTCATCTACAATTATCATTGTAACATGAAAAACTTGAAGTAATATGTATGAAATACATTTAAATATTTTGTTTATTAAATAATATGTCCCCAAATATTTTACAATTTTAATACATGTTAAAATACTTATCTGAAAAACATCTAAGGGGTTGAATCCTTAGTGACAGGTTTAGTGGTCAGAAACTTTGGCTCAGAGCCATCACAACACACTATTGGTCCTAAAATGCGGGATTTATAGTCACATGGTAAGTGGTGTCCTGGCAGGTTTAAATATACATAATGACCGACGGAGAGGTTGAGGAAGGGAGGAACTGAGCTATTTTAAATTTTCTATTATTTACTTACTGTAGAATCACTTTTTTGTTATTTCGATGTGTAAAGAAGTAAAGTACCATAGCTTTTTTATTGCCGAAAGTTTGCAGTCATAAATTAGTTCAGACTATTGTTTTAAATACATGGCCATGTAAATAAAAAAATATGCGAAAAGTAAAGATTCATCTGGGATTGAACATATAGTAAAAAATAGTTTCAAATTCATAATTGCTGGCATTATACTATTTTACCCTAAGATAGTATGAATAACAGGATCTATCAAATGTCGAACCATGCAATAACAACAAATTTTAACCATACTCCGCATGCATGCACTGGCATGGAATCCACAGGATGCAGACCAACATATACAAGAATTTTGGAACATCGCGTTCCACACCCAGGAGAAACCATTCCAAACCTCTGTGTAACAAAATAGCCCCAATATTGAAGTCTTTAAACTTAAAAAAAGCTAACCAAAATACAAATATGACACTCTAACGAGTTTGAACTTTTCAACTTAAACCCTATACAAACTAATTTGCTATGCTAACTAAATTTATTCTAAGTTGGAGTTTGATTATATTAGGTTCAGCAAAAATGGATGGGCAGAAAAAAGAACCCTTTCCAAGAACTAATGGAAGACATTAGAGAAGTTCATTCTGTCGTTTAATTAGTTATTAGTGTAATCAATTGAGTTGGTGTTTACTTGATGAAAATCTATACTCATTAATTAAATAAAAATAAAACTTAGTTTTAATAGTGGAATGCAGGCTTTCACGGCCGGTAATCATGGTAGTAAAAGATTCCGGGCTATGTGGCCATGGTCTATAACTGGCGTTTCTTCCAGACGTTTCTCCCTCAACTGCGGAGGGCATCTTCAGTGGCGAGCGCTAGAAGCTGTTGTTTCCCTGTCATAGACTCGACTGCAAATGAAACGCCAGTTATAGACCACGGCCACATAGCCCGGAATCTTTTACTACCAAAACTTAGTTTTATTTGATTTTCATATTTATTAAGCTGCTCTTTTCGGTACACTGTACCTTCTTCAGACATGTTAACAAATTACAAATTCATAATTTAACATGTCTGAAGAAGGAGAAGAAAGAAAACATTGTAACAGCCAGATGGAAATCATGAGAAAAAATTGATGATCTATACACAGAAATAAAACATAAAGGCTGCAAGGAAGCAGTAGCAAAAATTCAGACTGATGTCAGGACATGACTGCCTGGCTCACCATCTCCACAGAATACACGTTTTCCAATCTGACAGATGTGTCGTATGCACAGACCCGGACCTGATCATGGACAAACACCACATTCTTGTCTGTCCAGCTTTAAATCCAACTGCACAACACTCTATGGACCTTGTTCGCTTGTACTGGGAAACAAAGAGAAAATGACTTAAGCGTCAAATCTCGCCATTAGAAAACAACAACATGTCTGAAGAAGGTACAGTGTACCGAAACAGCTGTCACTGAATTATATCTTAATAATTATGAAAATCAAATAAAAGTAAGTTTTATTTTTATTTAATTAATAACTATGAATTTTCATCAAGTAAACACCAACTCAATTGATTATAATTTTTATTTAATTAATACTTATTAGTGTGTTTATTGTAATTAGTAGGGCTAAGATTTTTACGTATAGATATATTTTTTGGTAAGATTTATATTTCTTAAATATATATAAATGCTTTTTATACAAAAACCCGAGGGAAGACAAGGTAGAGGAAGACCTAAAACCTCCTAGAGTCAGGGAATATATTTATACCTGAAGGAGAAACATCTACAACCAGGAGATTGGATGGACTGACAAAATTGGCTATTGGGAATTGGACAATGTCAAAGACATTAATCAACCAATGATCTATCTATCTACAAAACTAACTGAATTACATACTTCAGTTTGCTTCTCGTTTGCATTTTATTCTTAAATAAATAGTTAATTATCATAAACTGATTTACTAATTGATTTTACAATTGAAATTATTAGATAAATATAATATTACTGTATTAAGTCATATTTTTTTTAATCAATTGAGTTGGTGTTTACTTGATGAAAATACATATCTATTAATTAAATAAAAATAAAACATAGTTTTATTTGATTTTCATATTTATTATATAATTCAGTGACAGCTGTTTCGGTACACTGTACCTTCTTCAGACATGTTAACAAATTATGAACACAATTCATATGTTGGAACACAATTCATAATTTGTTAACATGTCTGAAGAAGGTACAGTGTACCGAAACAGCTGTCACTGAATTATATAATAAATATGAATATCAAATAAAACTACGTTTTATTTTTATTTAACTAATATTTTTTTTTATATTGCAGTGTCCTATTTTTGAAAAATTTAGGTCATAACTGATTTTTTTGTTGTGCATATGTCGGTGGTTTTTACGTCATAAAAATCCCAGCCCTAGTAATTAGTATGTAGTAATTTATAAAGGCTGCATTGTAATGAGCCACTTTCTAGATGATAGACAAAAGCAGCATACAGGACAGTTGCATATCAGAAAAAAAATGAATGCGCAAAATAATAATTTAACAGACACTTCATACACCACCAAAACATCTGGAAAGGAATGGGAAAATCTACAAGCTTATGACATTACTACATTACAAAGAAAATCTGCAGTAGCAATATTCAGACTGCTAACGGGACATGACTGCCTGAATAAACACCTACACAGACTTGACATAACAGATTAACCTAAATGCCCTTTTTGCAATTTAAATGAAGATATGGAAAGAAACCATCTCCTCCGTTGTCCAAGCTTTTGTAGAAGAGACCAGCCTTTCTGCTAAATATTGGAGTGCAAGAGAGCGAATGATATCATTATCAAGTGCTCGACATTAGATACCAACCAACCAACCAACCGACAGACACTTCATAACACTTTGAACTATTATATTATGTTTGGGAAACAAAATTTTATAAAGAGTGGATGATTTGACATATCCCAGCAATAAATTAACATTTAAAGATGTTATGGATATAGGATGCAAAATTTTGAATACTCTAATAAAACTATAGGAATAATTAACAAAGTAATGAAACCTTCCCCAGTATACAAAAGTACAGGAAAACATTTGTATAAGGCCTTGGCAAGACCTGTTCTGTGTTATGGCAGTGAGGTATGGGCAATGAGATGAATGGAGGAAAGAACAGAATTATCAAAACAACTGGTTGACCACCTGTGGCAGAGATCCTCTAGAACAGGGCCACTGAAGAATGTGTACTTGTGTGACAAGATGCTCCTCCTACTCAACCCAATGTCAGAAAGCTGATAAGGAAAGACAGTTGTGTTGTTTCGAGTGAGGGCATGTTCATGCAACGAGGAAGAGGGGGCCATCTTTTCACACCTTGTGAGAAAGTTCTAACAGGCCTGCTCTAGAATCCCAAAAGCTATGCTTCACTACCAAAACCATGGGAAGATATTTCTGGACATCCCAATAACTGATCAAATATCCCTTTATTTAATTTTTTTAATTTTTCATTAATACAATATGAAACATATAACTCAACTATTACAAGGTAGGAAGGTACTTGCTGGGCTCATGTGCACATGTATAATGATGTGGGACCTAAGTAATATAATTTTAAATAGCTTATTTGTTCATCAGATTTAATATGCTGCAAGCACAATAAATTTATAAGTTTGTTACATGATTAATCACACATTAACGGAAGTTGTTGGACTCACCATGTAGCTTTAATTTTAAAACTTATGTAAATATTGTTTATTTTTTATTATTTCACTCACCTCATACTTCATAAATCATAGCAGACCCTGGGTTTCTTCACGTAATTTGTGACATTGTCAATGCAGCATTGACAATGTCACAAATTACGTGAAGAAACCCAGGGTCTGCTATGATTTATGAAGTATGAGGTGAGTGAAATAATAAAAAATAAACAATATTAAAGAACCTCATAGTGTTATTTCCTATCTACATAACTTAATTATGTAAGTATGTTTGTTTATTTTGTTATCACATTCAGAACTATCATAATGACTAATTGAAAGGCTCCTAGGAAGGATCAGGTTTTGTGCCATAACAGTTATGCCTCTGATGACTTTTTAGATTACGGAAAAACTTTAGTACTAGACATTCACTTACTCAAAGAATTATTGCAAGTTCTACAGAATCGCAGTGTGCATGCGCAAATGCTTAATGTAACTTCCACCATGTGGCAGGATATATATGTGAAATTGGTATGACCAATTATTTAACAATGGTGTACACTAACTTGTCTCATCAGAACCTAACAAAATTAAGATATATCCTGCCACATTAAACATTGTGCATGCACACTGCAATTCTGTAAAACTATATTGAGAGATTCATTCATTCATTCATAGTGTTCTGCTCAAGAGCAGGTCTTTCACTGCAAACTCAGCATTCTCCACTCTTTCCTTGACCCAGCTTTCCTTTTTGTATCTCCATACAAACAATTTATTTTAATATTGTCTATCATCTGATGTCTTTTTCTGCCTCTAACTTTCTTTCCGTTGACCATTCCTTCTAGAGCATCCTTCAGCAGGCAGTTTCTTCTTAGCCAGTGGCCAATCCTATTTCTTTTCCTCTTCTTTATGAGTTCCAGCATTGTTCTTCTTTCACCCACTCTGTCTAGCACATCTTCATTTCTTACTTTGTACAGTTTATATGTTCCATTCTTCTCCATATCCACATCTCAAAAGCTTCCAGTCACTTTTCCTCATTCCGTCGTAATGTCCAAGTGTCTGCACTCCACACAAAGCACTTCACTAGCCTCTTTCTTATTTCTCTTGCCAAAGGTCCGCAGAAAATGCTTCTCTTCTTGTTGAAAGCTTCTTTTGCCATTGCTATCCTCTGCTTTACTTCTTGACCGCAGTTCATGTTACTATTGATAGTACAACCCAAGTATTTGAAGCTCTCCACTTGCTCAATGGCCTCATCTTTAATCTTCATGTTTATCTTCCTATAATCAGATAAATAGCAAAATTTGCATACACAAATAAATATTTTATACTTGTAAAATATGTTTCAAGAATCATTGCTAAATGTTTAAAATAGCATGAAATGTTATTACAAATGGTAAAAGTATATAGTGCAACTGTGGCATACAAATGTTGTATGTAAAATTATAGAATGTCACAATCTAAAGTCCAGCCTACATCATCTGCAAGAAACCTTATTTACCTCTCTTGAGCAACAGGAATACGATGAAATGATAACTATGATGATCTTGAATAGGAAATGATAACTGTTTTTCCCCTTCAGCTGAAGATGAAATGTGCTTTACTTCTGCATTCCGAAACACAACAAAAATTGTTGTTCACCATGATCTAAATTATAAATACAAAATCATTAGATTATTTAACATCAAATCAATAAACTATTAAATTTCTATAGTACTACAATTCAGCGAATTATATAAAATTATGTTCCAAGCTAACATCATACATTCATTTGATAAAATATATATATCTTGAGGTTGTAGTTATGTCAAAGATATGATATCCATGTACATTCATCATAAAAAATTATTAATTACGTAAAATATTGGAGTGAGGTAGGTCATATGCCCATCACAATTCTAAACATACATTAACCGACTTTTTCCAAATATTGTTTATAGAGCATTGAACAAAAGCATGTTTGCTCTCTATAATTTCTTTATACCCTAAATAAGTAAAATACAATTATCCTTCTATGAGAAGTGTTAAATTAATAATAAAAATCGTCAAGTAAAATACAAATTATATATTTTTTTTAACACTGTGTTTTAGTTTAATATACTTAATAATAATACTTACTGAAAAAATTGTAATATTCTCGTAAATTTCAAGAGACCACTTGTTAATATAAACAAACAAAATACTGCTTCCAAAGTTCCAATTATAGTGTGGCTTTCTTGTATAACTTAAAATATGTAGCCAACATAATAAAAAAAAAGTAAAGAGTTGATTATAATATTAAATAAAAAAAAACTATAAATAAATTATTCAAAACTTTCCAAAATAACGTTAAAAGCAAGAACTTAAAAGTTGATTTCGTGGTAATTTTCATATTAAAATTGAGAGAAAGCCAACTTATTAAAAAAATTTTAAAAATATTTAATTTAGTAAATTAGTAGGTCTGTTGGGTGCACTTAAACCTGCCAAAATAGCAGACGAAACAGTCTTACAAGTAAAGTGACTACAGCACCTCCAAGCGTTGGCAGAAAAAACTAGGCCTGACACCACTCTCTATGTGGCATCACCTTCTTCCATTTGCATTGGCCTGAGGTGCATTTAGAGGACAAAACCAAAACAGTGCACAAAACGTACATAACGGTGTACAAATGGCTAGATCGAGTGTCGAGTCCGTTAGGATCATAGAGAACCGATATAGGCACTTCTCAATGTTAAATTTCAACCAGTCATGCTGACTCTGTCGCATGAAAAGTACCCTATCCATATCCATTTAAAAATAAAATTGAAAGCTCAACACAAGCAATGCCATTTTGTAAACAATTTTCGCATGTTTCATTTCTTGCTCTCTTCAGAAAAAATACAAGGACTTTGCCACACTTTTCAGATGTCTTTAACTATAAATTATTTTCAGTTTTTTTTTTCAAAATTCATTTAAAAAGTTGACAATAATAATAATACCAAAATAGTAATACTTCCAAATAGATAGTTTGTTTTTTCTTTAAGAGTGGACAGACAGAATAAAATAGAAAGTATTGTAACAATTAAAAAATTTAACCTCATCTTGCATACAAAACAAGTCATAAGGCAGTGAGCTAAGCGTTTGCTGGCTTGTTGTGCAAAGAAGAAAGCTTTTCATTGGAGGAAGGAAACGTATTGTAGTTATACTATGCAATTAGTTTACTCATGTGAATCACGTGTTAAAACTTAGAATGTTCGAGATCAAGAGTCTGCTCATTTTTTTTTTGCTAAGTGTACTCCACCTCAACGGTTTTAACAATGAATTTTATTGGTACTTAATTTCATTTCACGTTTTAAAGAAAAGGTGATCCCACTACAAGCCTTAGAAGGGCCTTTGAGTAGTAGGAGGTTAAGGCACCCACTTTTTGTAGACAATTGGTATTTTATGCCAACAAGATTATTAGCCCTGCTTTACAGTCGCCTTTACCCCCTGAACAAACGTCTGGTACTCATTTTCATTAGAGGGTCAGTCGACCCCAGGGCCATAGTGGCACCAGGAGGTAATGGTCAGTTTAAAAATCCTGACCCCACCGTGACTCGAACCCACGACCTTCTAACTTTTAGTGTAGTACGTTAACCATTATGTAAATAAACATTATCATGTACTGTATTCAACAAGTGATACAAAGCAACACAATTAACTGGCTCGTATGGAATGATGAGATTATTTCAAAATATTAAACAATATGAATGAACATAATACAGAGTGTACATAAAAGAATGTAGAGATGTTAAAGGTGTGGAATTATACTTTAACTATGACAAAAACAAAACTCATGTTAAATGTAAGAGTAACATCGCCAGTTTACATTATAAGTTCATAGGTGTTCAATGTGAGCCCCGTTTGTTACACGACACACATCCAACAACCTGTAGGCTAATTCTTCCCATACATTAACCCATCAGCGTGGGAGGAGCTGCAGGAGGATTCCTTGGAATGGCATTTAAATTTGTAAGTTAGAAAACAAAATAACACGATTTGAAAATGAGTTATGTTATTAATACAAGGATAATCTTTCCTCTACAAAACATTAAATAATATCATTTATTTAGTGAACCTTTTCCGAAAAATAAGAACTAGTTCCATTAAAGAAATCATGCGGCGGTGTGCACATCACTCCTCGCTGATGGGTTAATAACTATGTCTGGATCGATGGCAGCAACAGCTTCTCGAATCCCATCTCTCAACTCAGGCAGGTTAGCAGGAAATAGAGGCAAGTAGACTGTCCATCACAAAACCCCAAAGGAAAAAAATTGCATGGGTGATCTGGTGATCTATTTATTTATTTATTTTTATTTATCTTATTTATTTATTTATTTACTCTGGTGGAGTTAAGGCCATGTGGGCTTCTCTTCCACTCAGCAGGACAAACATATTACATAAGAATATAAGAATAATAATTTACTCTAATATTAAATACTAAATGAAGATTTGATCAATAATATGGTACCTTTTTTTTCCTTTTTTTGCAAATGCCCCAGGTTGTCTTTCAATATTCCCAGTGTTCTCTCCTGGCATGACATACTTGTAACCCACTTCTGAGGTTGGGGCACCTGGAAGGCAGGGTTATGTTGCCCCGATGATATGATGGGTGATAACGATGATAGTGGTGCACCAGGAAAGTCCCTAATCCTAAGCTTAATCTAAGATGAATATGAATGATGATGATTGCGATGGCCATATGATTTCAGGGATCATTTGGGCCTTAAAGTTTTCCTGACATTTGTCTTACAGGTGAGGAAAAACCCCGATAAAAATCTCACCCAGGAAAACTGTCCTGACCGGGGATCAAACCCGGGCCTGCTGCATGATAAGGCAGCATGCTACCTCGAGACCACAGCAGTGGACATAATATCTATTATATTACAATCTACAATACAACCAGTTAATGATAGTTAATATTAAGACAAACTAATAATAAAATGTGTTCAAACAAGATAAATTAAATTGTTGATAGACCGTCCTCCTCTAATGTGTATAAAAAACAAAGAAAATGAGATATAGAAAACTAATTTTACAGTTAAATGAAAATATTTAATTTTAATATTATTTTCATAAATGATTTATTAATTGAGTTGCTCAGTGGAAAAGAGGCACATGCCACAAATCTGTCGATTGTGAGCTTTGTTATGGTTAAGTAGATCCTGCTATCTTGTATCAATTCTAATAACTATTTGCATGGTGGTATGTGTCTATTCTTTAACAAAGAGCATAATAAAACTTGAAGATTCTGAATTATAGAAATAGCTAGTGGAAAAAAGGCACATGCCACCTTCTTTCTCTTTTATCTCAAATGGTTACAGTCAATGTTCCTGATAGGTTGGCAGAAATGAAACTAACCAATCATCATAGATCCAAAGGGCAGTGGTAGTTCTCAAATTACCTACAACATTTCCAATATGTCTTACATAGATGTTGAGTTTAATGCGTTTTCTGAAGAAAAAAGGCAAGTTAAAAGTAAAAGAAGGACTCATCATGAAAATAAGTGGGAGGATAATGAAAAAAAAGTCTGAGAAATAGTGTATAACAATAAGAAGATTGTGCCAGCAAAGGAGTTTGTAAATAGTGGAACTCCGTGTTGCAAACTAATATATGATTTCACTCCACTAATGATTAGTGAAGGTAAGAGAGGTTATGCAAAGAAGAGAAAAGATGAAACATAAGTCAAAGTAAGGTTTCATTCAGATACTATGTTCGTATAACTAATAGTAGCAAACTTGAAGGCTGTAGAAATGCATTTCTAGCGGTCCACGGAATATCAGTAAAATGTTTAAGAACTGTTCGGAAAAGTTAAGAATGTGTTAGGGAAGTTTCTGATGATGAAGAAGAGAGTCAATCAACATCAGAAATTTCTGTCCATACACCCACTGAAGATAGAAGAGGCATTATGTGGGGCATATGCCACTACTTAATTTGCACAAATTACCTGTCCTATTACATAAAGCACTTAATACAAGGAATATTTCAACTAATATTTAATAAGATATTCAATGCATCTTCTAATTCAAGATCCTGGTTAAAAAATTAAAACAGTGTCCATATTCCACAGATAAACAACTTTCAGAAAATCCTTGTTTCTGTAAAATAGTTTTCTTGTGGCATGTGCCTCCATTCCGCTGGGCAACTCAATTGTTAAAGAATACTATCAATGAGGTATACAAGTTAGTTTGTTATTAAATAATTCTTTAGCTAGGAGGTCACTGAAGATAAGCCCTGTCATCTGGATCATGATGACCAATCCAATAATTACAATGTGGAAGGTTTTACAAAAACGCTTACATATGCGTCCCTACTGTTTACAATTGTTAGAGGCTCTAAAGCCTACTGATAACGCTGACTTTGCAGTAGCAACATTCTCCTTAGACACTCTTGGTCGCCCCACACTTATGTCTTTACACAGACAACCAGTCATTGCAAACTTATGTCATCGACAAATGTTGTTAGCATTAGAGGGATCAACATTAAACTGCCTACAAAATGTATGTTGAATTGTCACAACTGATTTACAACTCTCCAACTGCAAAACATAAAACATTTTCTATTGAGTTGCTATCTTTGTTATTATTGATGCCATAGAAACAAACAAAAAAAAGATAAAAAATCAGGAATTTATCAAATTAATTGTAAAGATTGTGAAAGGATATACACAGGAAAAACAAAAAATAATTTAAATACAAGATCAAAGGAACACCTTAGAAATGTTAAAAATGGAGAAACAGAAAAATCTGCAATAGCTGCACATGCCTGGTCAGAAAAACACAACAGAAACCAAAACAAAATTACTTAAACAATTGGAAAAACCGAAGGAACTCACAATTTAGGAAAAAATCTACATATGCAAGAATAAAAACATAACTATGAATTTTGATATACCCTGGTGATAAGGAAAGGGGATTGATTTGGAAGTTTGTTGGTCAGCCAACAGATGGCGTGGAGGTCAGTCTGCAGGAGAGGAGGCTGTTGGACATCAGTTGTGAACGTGATACAGCATTGAGAATGTCACAATGCAGTGAAGAAACTAGAGTCTGCGAGGGAGTTAAGAAGTATGAGGTGAGTCAAAACTCAACACAAATTAAAACAAAAGAAAGATGTCCGCTCACACACACAACTAAAACTATCCTATTTCCCGTTTCATTTCAGTCTGCACACAACTTCCCACGCCTGATCTGAGTGATAATATTATTTGAAACTACTATATTCTTTTATGTACACACTGTATATGCAAAATATATACCAACAAAAATTAATGATTGAATAAACTTACAGTTAAGATTGAGTTATTTGCATTTTATTATAATTTAAAGAAATTTCCTGACAATATACAAAATTAAGTACAAATTCTAACACAATAATTAAAAATACATTTTTGTAACATGAAATGATTTTTTATTTATCCCTAAAATGAAATAAATACTGATATGAATTTATGTCCATACAGTTTCTACTGATTGCACTTGCTTGTTTACTTATAAAATTATTAAGTACAATATAAATTTGTTATGAATAATTATAATGGCCAGATGGTGTTTGGGGTATATTTGGACCTTAAAGTTTCCTGACATTTGTCTTACAGGTTAGGGAAACACCCAAAAAAACCTAACCCAGGAAACTTGTACGAATGCATTTAGCTCCAACAGCATGTTCCTCATCATCTGCTAGCAAAGTCATATCATCAGTTAAGTGTAGATAATTTGATTAACATTTTTTCCAGCATATTTTAACATAAAAGTAAAAACCAAAGCTTCAGCATGAAACTTGGAATAAACAAGCAAGTGAAATGGTGTATAAAATACATCAGTTGTTTCTTAATGGGGCACAACATATTTAGTACATAACTTCATACTATATATATAACTGTTGCCAAAATGAAAGCTGCAAGTGTGACATAGGACATTCACTGTTTAAAAAACACTACCAAAATAGCGGTTTCTCTGTTGTAGGAATCATTTAAAAGGAACAGCACAATGATCAGTTACAATTCTGTTTGTTTTCATTTCAGTCTAACATTCACTCAAAACTCACAAATTATCGTTAAAAAACTTTCTTTAATATTAGAAAATAAATTAAGTAATAGTAACTTTTATAATTTGAAGAAATTCAATGTTTTTTTCTTAAAATATCACAATATATAATTTTTTTTCTAAGGCGCTGATGAAAATATTAAACATAGACAAACTACTCTCGGTGTTCGGGAATTATAAGAGAAAGATTTGTGTTTAGATTGGAATGCTCAGGTAACTCAGTTGGTAAAGCATTGGCATAAAAAGGCCAAAGGTCCTGGGTTCAAACCCCATCTGAGTGTATATTTTCTCTTCAAATAAAGACAAATGTTTGTCACTTTGCAGCAAGTTTATCAGTCACATGCTTCTTATCAGCTGCTGTGATGTCTTCCTGATGAGATGACCAATATTTAAACACTGAAATAAAAACAAGAACAAATTTCTGAAAATTAATTACTATGGAATTATTTATATATATATATATATATATATATATATATATATGACATGAAAAGAAAAAAATGAATGCCTAAGTTGGGATTTGAACTCGAGTTTCAAAACTTTGTATGTTTAGCACTCTGTATATGTATGTATGTACGTATGTATGTTTATATATATATATATATATGAGCAATTCCATATGTGACAGACTGCCATTTACAATACACTTTTGCAGCAAAATGGTTGTATAAATATTACAATTGACTGAAATTAGGGGTGTTATCTACGTGACATGATAGAGGAATAGTGTGTGGTTAAGATTGTACTTAAATATACAACTTTTGAAGAAAAACAGTGCTATTTATTATCTATCAAAGTATGTGTGACTGACTAACATAAATGTCAACTCCATCATGCAGCTTAACATGTTCATCTGCATCATTCTCTAAAGTGTGATTCCTAATTCAATTCTCCAAAATACCGTTTGGAGGACACATTTCAATTTACATTCTCAATAAAAAAGAAACAAAAATCACAATTAAGACCAGAGTTATAATCTAATATGTGATGTGTGACTGACTGACTACATTATGTGACTGACTGACATTTGAATTTTATTAAGACTGTGGAGCTGCAAATATTATACAAGTATTACAAAATAATATGAAATTATAATAGATAAGTCCACTGCTGTGGTCTTGAGATAGCATGCTACCTTGTCATGCAGCGGGCCTGGGTTCGATCCCCGGTTGGGACAGTTTTTTTGGGTGAGGTTTTTATCGGGGTTTTTCCTCACCTGTAAGACAAATGTAAGGAAAAGTTTAAGGCCCAAATGGTCCCCGAAACCATAAGGCCATCATCATCATCATCCTTCACCGGTGTGGAAAGCAACGAGAAGCTACCACATCTACAGTTCCCTAGTAAAGCTGCAAGCATAGCATGAAAATGCTATGATTGCAGTGAAAGACCTGCCCTCGGGCAGAATTACTATGGATGGATAATAGATAAAAAAGCAATAATATGGAGATGAATAAAGAACTTTACTCCTTTTTTCATGTGTAGGAAATGTACAATTTGATATGCTGTAATAAGATTAAATAAATAGTGTAATTTATTTAACTTGGTTACCATGTATCATTTTAAATTTCACAAAATAAAGAAAATATTAGCTTCTTAACAACAATGGGCCTTCTCTATAGTTAAATATGCCTAATATTGTATTGTATTGTAAGCCCATGTTTTTCCCTTTAGAGAGATTTAGGCGCTCTGCCCCTACAGGGAAGAATTTGAACCATACTAATTTAGTTACACTTGTTTTCGTATAGATGTCATTTCGAGTGGTCCGTGGTCAGCGCACCGCCTAATATGAGTATAATTTTATTACATCCATATTAACTGATTAAAATTTATCTGATGCTGTTAATAGATTGAACCATTGAAATAAATAAAAATGCCGATATGGAATTTGCAATGTTCATTCCAGAACACTAAAATTAACTTTTATGCCTCTCAATTTTAAAGAAAAAAATTAACGAAAAAGTACAATATACAAATTATTAAAATTTTTATTTAAAGGAAAATTCTGTTATAATTCTCTCAAAGCAACTGATTACAAATTATATTGCTGACATGAGTTCTATTTTTAAACTAAACAATTAAAAGAAATCTCTTACAATGCGCAAAATCGAACTTTATGACTGACTGTTCCCAGCTGGCGCACATAGTACAGCATTGTCATACGTATTTTCACTATGTTGGTTTCCAATAACGCTACACCCAATAATAATTTTCTTTTACACTACCGATTATACATACTTAATCACATATATGCCACGTCAATTGTATTTATTTATACGAGTAACTTCATATGATTTAAAACTGTTGTTGCAATCAAAGTGAATGCTAGTACAATAATGGAACTGTGGCAACATCGCACTGTGGATCCCCAATAATACGACACACATGGCATGTCAAAAGTCAAACTAATGCAAGAACCTTCGAAGTTCAAGGACTCCCAACACACATTTAACACGTAAGATTTGCACACTTGCTTTTAATTCCAGTACACAATACTCTAGTGACATATTGAATAATTGCATAATGAGGAATTATTTAAATGACACTAATAAAAATATAATTTTCTTTCACTCACGATACTTGTGAATTTTTCAATTGCGGTACAGCACAATAACATACATATTGAAGAATCGCATAATGAGGAATTATTTAAATGTCATTAATAAAAATATAATTTTCTTTCACACACGAAACTTGTGAATTTCTCTCACTGATTGTTGATTTGAAATTTGTGCATATTCTATAACATACGGCTTCAACACTTTCACATGGTGAACTCCATGAGTTGACGGAATAGCTGCAAGATGTTGTAATCTCTTTTCTAAAAATCTGTGTAGCAAGCAACTGAGTGCACCGTGCATAGTAGCAATATAAATAAAAAAGAGACAGTCACGGGATTCTAGCAGGAAACGTAATTACTTTACAAGACAATGTCGTTAATACTTTTTGTTAGTTATGCACCGATAACGTAGAATCACAGAGGAAATTTGAATTCATCAATTATCGTATTGTATACAATAATTTTTGTATGTTTTATGTGACTGACTGTAGCTTACCCTTAATAATTATAGGGCGCATTTTAATTATCTAGAATATTATAATACAATTATTAGTATTACATTTATGATCAGGAAGGATCGAAATATGGTATAACAAAAGAGTCAGTGAAACAAAACAAATTTATAGTGAAATTGTAAAACAAATTTTCGTTTAATTTTGCATGTGTTTTCAGGTTTCGGAATATGTCATGTTCTACTATTAATTTTAGAATCGAAATAATCTGTATTTCAAACATTAACTTCTAGAATCAGAAAATTTCATCTGTAAAAAAGTATATCTCATCGAAAAAATTACTCCTGCGCCAATTTCAAAATTTTCACATCGGTATGACAATTTCATGGAATTACTCTACATTTAAATCCTTCTGCTGACTGCCGTTTAGCTCAAATTGTCACATAAGACGGGCCATAATTATTTTATGAAACAGTTGAGCCGAACCGTCTACCAGATTTCCTAAACCATGTTTATGTTAATACACAGCGGAGTCCAGCAAGTAACTGACTGCATCATGCACATTAGTAATATAAATGAGGGGACAAAAAGTCAGTCAGTCACGGGACTCCAGCGGGAAAAATAATGACTTTACAAGAAAATGTCATCAATACTTTTTTGTTAGTTGTGTACCGACAATGTACAATCCAAGAGGAAATTTTAATCCATCAATTATTATGTTGTGTACAGTAATTTTTATCCATTTTCTGTGACTGACCATAACTTACAGTTAACAACTGTAGGACACATTTAAGGTACAGGGTGAGGCAATGAAACGGCACGATTTTGAAAAATCACCAATAATATATTTACAAAAAGAGTATAATTATTTGAACATGAATCTTAAGTACATGAGTGGAAATTAATGTTTTACCTTAAAAAACAATCATTTTTTGAATATGGTGCCAGTAAGGTGACGTCCTTGGTTTTGCACACATTGTTGGAGTCTAAGATGAAATCCACCCATGGCGTTCTGTAGCATCTGCAAAGGAATGTTGTTAATTTCCTGCCGGATTCTCTCCTTCAGATCTTCTTTTGTTCTTGGTGCATTTTCCTCGAAGACTTTGCATTTAAGATAGCCCCAAAGAAAGAAGTCTGGGGCGGTCAAATCTGGCGAACGGGGAGGCCAAGGGATATCACCATTCTTGCTGATTAGCCGTCCTGGAAAAGCGAGTCTCAGCAAACCCATTGAGACATTAGCAGTATGGCTTGTTGCACCATCTTGCTGGAAGAGTGTTTCTTCATCTGGATCATACTGATCGATGCCAGGCAGACCAAAAGTTACTAACATGTCAGCATAACGTTCAGAGTTCACCGTTACTGTGTTACCATGTTCATCTTCAAAAAAATAGGGTCCCACGAGTCCACGAGAAGATACTGCACACCAAACTGTTACTTTTTCAGAATGGAGAGGTTTTTCATGAAGATCACGTGGGTTATTTGCGGACCAATACCGGAAGTTCTGCTTGTTAACGTAACCACTAAGGTGAAAGTGGGCTTCATCACTCATCCATAAGTTATGCACTCTTTCTCCATTTGTTCCGATAACATTAAGCATCGCTTGGCAAAAGCGTATGCGATGATTGTAATCGTTAGGTTGTAGGGCTTGCACTATCTGCATTTTGTATGGGTGATAGTGTAGGTCATTCTTCAAAATCCGTCTCACTGATCGATTGCTGAGACCAAGTTGAGCGCTGTGCCGCCTTGCTGATTTTCGCGGACTTCGTGTTAATGCATCGCGCACACGATCAATGTTCTCTGGGGTCCTGATTGTTTTTTCACTACCACCAATTTTCTTCGTCGTGCTTGCAGTGGCTTCAAAGTTTTTCACCCACAGGAGGATAGCTTTCCTCGATGGCACGGGAGCCCGTGGCGGTAGATTAAACTTAAGACGGAAAGCACGTTGGGCACCAACCACACTACCCATGTTTTTATAATATGCTTTTACAGCAAACGCACGTTGCACGCTTGACCAACGCTCCATGGCTACTGAAATTTCCACTTGTCTAGATGCTCAAGGTCGTTTCCCCCACTCCCATAACCCCACACTGCGCCCGTCAGCCGGAGTCCAAATCGTGCCGTTTCATTGCCTCACCCAGTATATAGAATATTAGAATGCAATTAACATTGTTTCATTTACGACCAAGGAGAACCAAAGCATGGTTTAAAATACATTTTGTGAAATAAAACTAATTCATACGACCAAATCATTCAACAAGAAATTGGTAAAATTTTGCATAATTTTTCAGGTTTGGAATATGACAAGTTCTACCGCTATTAATACATTAAAATAATGCACATTTGAAACATTTTCTTATAGAATTATAAAATTTGATATTTACAGATATATATTACATCAACAAAATTATTCCTGCATCAGTTTCAAAATTTTCACCTTGGTATGACATTTTCATGGAATCGCTCATATATATATATATACATTTGGAGAATGAAGAAGGCCTACAACTCAATGGTATTAATAAGCTGTTAGTTTATGCTGATGATGTGGTATTATTGAGCGATAGCGAGGAGATACTAAAGGACAACACACACGCACACACTATTGAGTAACAGTGAGAAATTGGGACTGGAAGTAAACATTAATAGAACTAAATGTGTGTTCACACATAGTAATACTTTATATAATGGAAATTGACAACTAATGACAAATGAGTGAAATTTTGAAGAAGTGGCTGAATTCAAATAATTACAAATAGGAATGAGATGCACAAAGAAATTAAACATAGGCTCAATTCTGGGAATGTGTGCTATTATGTATTGCAGGTACTCTTGTCCCAACTTCTCTCAAAAAAGTTAAGCTAAAAATATATAAAATAGATATTCTCCCAGTTACATTACATGAATATGAAACATGGACTCTTACTTTAAGGGAGGAAAATTTGAAAATAAAGTACTTGCGAAAATTTTTGGACCGAAGAGAGATTAACAGACGGTGAATGGAGAGACTACATAACAGTCAACTGCATGATCTTTATAGAAAGCCAGATATAAGAACAGTTAAGTCTCAGACTGAGATGGGAGGTCATGTGGCATGAGTGGGGAATGAAAGAGTTGCATGGAAGCTTCTTTGTAGGAAAACCAGAAGGAAAACGTCCAGTTGATAGGCCAAGAATGAGGTGGGAGAATAACATTATCCATGATTTGAAGGAAGTAGATTATGCAGGAGATGATTGGAAAACATTAGCTCAGGATAGAGATGTATGGAGAGCTTATGTCTACACTGTCTTGAACCTATGGGTTTGATAGTGCCAGTGAGTTAGTTATAGAATTTTAGAAACTAATTTTTTTGTAACTTGTAAGCTCATATTGTTATTTCTTTTGGGTCATATTTAAGATGGATTTGAGCAGCAGCACTCTAGTGGTTATATTCCTTGCCTCTAGTCCCGACTCATTATATAGGTTGAAAATGAGATCTGCAGTTCCTGTGTTTACGAAAAACGTCAACTATGAGGAAAGATAAGAAGTGACTCATTCATTCATTGAATTAAGAATCTGATAATGTTGAAAACCACAGTTCTCGTATTTAAGAAAACATGAACTATACCTCATTTCTTCTTAGAGTGATCCTAACATAAACGCTGATTGTATCCTTCCACCATTCATGCCACAATTACTGTCACTTTTGACAGGGAGATGACGACACAGCAACAGAAGACTTGACACTTTGTCATTTTGTTTCAGGAGAATAAACTGAAGCATGACTCAAATGCATCATCCATATGTAATAAACTATTTTAAGTTGTAATTATTGATTAGGTATATTTTAGAATATTTTCTATGTTTTGAATATTATTTTCATTCATGAACAATAATAAACATTTTCAGTGGACACATTTTTAATTTAATAAAGGCAACTACATTTTCACATACTTATTTTTTCTACATTGTACATCGGTGTCCATAACCGATGAAAAGCGAGCAGGTCACATGGTTTTGTTTTCATGAGGATCACTTTAAGAGTGAACAGCCTTTATGAGGTAAGATAAGAAGTGACTCATTCATTCATTGAATTAAGAACCTCAATGTTATTTCTGCATTATTGCCTATGGAGCTGATGTGTGGGCTTTAAATGCACAAATGAAAAAAAAAATTACTCGCCACTGAAATGGACTACTGGAGACGTGCTGCAAGAATATCCAGGAAGGATAAAATCAGAAATTCATATATAAAAGAAAAAATGCAGGTACAATATTCAATATTAGATTTTATAAAGAAGAAACAAACTGGTACGGACACATTAGAAGGATGGAAGAAGGAAGACTACCTAAGATAATCATGGATTGGGAACCACAGGGAAGGAAAAAGAAGGGTAGACCAAATATTACGTGGATTCAGGGAATCAATGAAACTAAGATGGAATGGGAAATAGAAGAAGATATATGGATGAACAGACAAGAATGGAAAAATGTGTTGAAACAAATGTGTAGTTAACTGTGAACATGGGTACCGGAAAAATGTATATTCATTGTAAAAGCCGGAATAATAAAAAATGTTATTTCCCATATTTAACCATGAAGAAATTTTTTATATTTAACAACGAAACTCTGTAAATAATATTAAAATAAACAGAGGTAGATATTGGCCAAAAATAATGTAAATCTGGCCATTAGAAGTTTGGTTTACTTGAAATTTGAAATTTAAAATTGACTCGGAATTACCATTTTTGGTTTGTCACAGTGTATACCATATAATTAATCCTTAATATTTAATTTATTTAGGCGTAGAAAATTCACACCGGTTATTAGCTAGTAGCCTATATACTGTGTGTGTGTATATATATATATATATATATATATATATATGGAGGTTCTCATATAGCTCAGTTGGTAGAGCATTTGCCTAGAGTGCGAAAGGTCCTAGGTTCAAACTCCAGTATGAGCGGGTAATTTTTCTCTTCAAATATAATTTATCCATCATTGAGTAATAAAAAATGGAAAGAAGCAGTACTGGCTTTATAATGTAATGTAAAATTCCCTATTAAATGTCTTCTTAATAAAGAAGCTGCCATTTGCAAGATAGAAGCAATGGCTTCATAGCATTTAGTGTGTGGGAATTAACAGCATATAGAAGAGAAAAATTTACATTCAGATTGGAGTTTCTCAGATAGCTCAGTGGGTAGAGCATTCACCTAGAGTGCAAAAGGTCCTGGGTTCAAACTTCGGTCATTTTTCTCTTAAATATATATATTCTATTTAATTAATGTTGGGAAGTAAACATTATGAGGTATAATCATTAAAATTCATCGGAGAACATACTGTTTAAACAACTCACCTCATAGGATTCATGCTTCCATGATATCGTGATTTCAAACATAGTCATGTTCATCATCAGCCATAACTCCGACTGACGAAATTCTTCGGCCGTCAACTATTCTATT
This sequence comes from Diploptera punctata, assembly GCA_030220185.1. Classification (NCBI taxonomy): domain Eukaryota; kingdom Metazoa; phylum Arthropoda; class Insecta; order Blattodea; family Blaberidae; genus Diploptera; species Diploptera punctata. The sequence continues at coordinate 8,817 of JASPKZ010003301.1, read as the reverse complement.
GTCGCCATCTTCAGTGCTGCCATCTATGGTTGAATTTATGAACTTCAAAATCAATGTAATTTCGAAGTTCATAAATTCAACCATAGATGGCAGCACTGAAGATGGCGACAATAGAATAGTTGACATCAGTGCTGCCATCTATGGTTGAATTTATGAACTTCAAAATCAATGTAATTTCGAAGTTCATAAATTCAACCATAGATGGCAGCACTGAAGATGGCGACAATAGAATAGTTGACGGCCGAAGAATTTCATCAGTCGGAGTTATGGCTGATGATGAATATGACTATGTTTGAAATCGCGATATCATGGAAGCATGAATACTATGAGGTGAGTTGTTTAAACAATATGTTCTCCGATGAATTTTAATATATATTCTAACCAAAACAGCCTCATGGGCTCATGGTCAGTGTTTCTGACTATAGTTCATGAGGTCCCGTGTACGATTCCGGTCAAACCATAGGAATTTTTCCTTAAAGGGAATTATTCCTGTGGTTGCACATGATCTGGAATTTAGGTTAAGGACTCTCCTGGGGCTTCATTATTACATATCACCCATCATATCATCGGGGTAACATAACTCCACCTTCCAGGTGCCCCAACCTAAGAAATGGATTACAATTCTGTCAATACCATGGGAGAAAGCCAGAATTATCGTAAAAGGTGACATTAGACAATAAATATATATATTTATTCTGTCCCTGGAACATACTGCAGCATCATGATCTTGAAGAATATTTTCGGGCTGTAGGCCGTGGTTGTAAGGCTTGTAGTTCCCCGACGTTTTGCCAGAGACTGCATCTGGCATCCTCAACCCTTGCCAGATGCAGTCTCTGGCAAAACGTCGGGGAACTACAAGCCTCACGACCACGGCCTACAGCCCGAAAATCTTCAAGATCATCATAGCAACTCCAGCCATGAAAGTCTACGTGAATACAATACTGCAGCATGGTTAAGGCATTATACTACAAGCCAGAAGGTCAGGATTTTTAAACTGATCTAAACCTTTTAGTGGCACCATGGCCCAGAATTGACTCAGCCTCTAACAGAAATGAGTACCAGACATATCTTGTGGGTGGTAAAGACAGCCGTTACCTCATAATGACTGGCTAAGGAGGCATGAGCATTATCTCCAAATCCTGTATTAGGATTATTTTGCTTTTAACTCACCTGGTGATTCCATTTGCCATCTTTCTATGATAGAAGTTGTACTGCTGCAGGAATTATCCATAAGCTGGTGTCAGGAACATTCATAAGCCAATTGTATGTATATTTCAAACATCTCTATGAGTCAAGTTTCCCTGGGAATACAGCCAGCATCATACCAAACACTGAAAACACAATTTTAATGTCATTAATTCTAGTTACATCAGCTTCAATAGTCATGGGGCTAAGTTCCATATCTTTATATATATATATATATATGGTATGATAAGAAAAATAAATGCCTGGACGGGATTCGAACCCGGATCTCTGAGTCTGTATCTCAGTGTGAAATCCATTACACCACCAGGCAAATCCAATTCAAACATTTATTTTTCTTATATATGTATTATATTCTCCATTATTACTAGATGTCGCGAGAACTCTTGTCTTCACAGCCATCTAGTAGCTGACTATAACAAGTAAGCAAATTAAAGAGAACATTTTATATATATACATATATTATATGGCCATCATCATCTTCACCGGTGTGGAAAGCAACGGGAAGCTACCACACCTACACAATTCCCTAGTAAAGCTGCAAGTATAGCATGAAAATGCTATGATTGCAGTGAAGGACCTGCCTTCGGGCAGAATTACTATGGATGGATATATATATATATATATAATTCTTCTGTGTGTCTGTCACTCTACTCCTCCTAAACGACTGGACTGATTTTGATGAATTTTTTTGTGTGTGTCTGATTGGGTCCTTCGATGGTTTAGATTTACAATTGGTCCCTCTAAAACAATCAGGTGTAAGAATTCACCTTAAGTGAACATTTAAAAATCGCTCTAGCAGTCTCATTTTTCGACGTTTTACAACGAAACTCAGTACATCCTATTAAAATAAACTGAGGTAGGTATTATACAAAAATGAGTGAAATCACACAATTAGAAGTGGAGGTTTACTTGAAATCCAAAATTAGAATGTGCCTAAATGACTGGATCGATTTTTATAAAATTCTTTGTGTGTGAGTTGGTCCCTGGATGGTTTAGATTCACAATTGGACCCATAGGTGACACCACAGAGTAGGTGGCACTAAGATCGGGTTATAGGAATTTTTTATGTAAGGTGTGTAGTCATCTGTATTACCGACATTCTGTGTGACAACAATGTGATGTCACAATTCATGCTTCTTGAGCCACAACAGATGGAAGTGAGAAGTTTCTTGTAAAATTATTAATTAGTGAATTTTATTGTAAAAGAGTAATTTATAGCTACAAGCCAGAAGGTTCTGATATCAAACCTGATGAAGTCAGCATTTTTAACAATACTATGACTCAGGAGTTCACTCACCCTCTAACAGAAATGAGTACCAGACATATTGTGGGGGTAAAGACATCAGTTACTTCATACTGACTATCCAGATAGGTGTGACTCAAAGACCTGTATTAGGATCAGTTTGCTTTTACCTCACCTAATGATTCTGTTAGACGTCTTTCTATGAGAGAAGTTGTACTGCTGCAGCAATTATCCATCAGCTAGTGTGTTAGGAACATTTACAAGTCAATGGTATATATAAACAAATACATGGTGGACATTTTAAACAACTCTGAGTCATGTTTCCCTGGGAATGCAGCCAGCATTGTACCAAACTCTGAAAACAAAATTTTAGTGTTAAGGTACTTTGGTCTCTATAGTCTAGGGGCTGAATTTTTTATAAAATTATAAAATGAAAGAATCAGTGTCCTCAACCTCATTAAATTTTTTATATGATATCACGAACAAGTTGTCCTGCTCTGTAGCCAAGCAGTTTAAGGCATCATGCTTTGATGCAGAGCTGCAGGACTTGGACTGGTGTGAGTCTCCATGAGGGAAGAAATTTTCTCATGGAATTTCACAATCATTTAGACCCAGTGCCAAACCAGCATCACGAGAAATTTGTGTAGCTACAATAAGTAGCAGCTCCAGGTTGAGAAGACCATCTCTATACTGGCTGGATGATCGTCTATATCCTGTTTGCTCTTAAAGTGATCCTCGTCAAATCAAAACCATGTGACCTGCTCGCTTTTCATTGGTTATGGACACCAACGTACGTTGTAAAAGCAATATCCTTCCACCATTCACGCCACAATTACTGTACACGTTTGACAGGGAGATGACACAGAAACAGAAGACTCATTTTACTTTCAGCCATTTTGTTTCATGAGAATTGACTGAAGCATGAGTCAAATAAACTATTTTAAGTTGTAATTATTGATTAGGTATATTTTAGAATATTTTGTATGTTTTGAATATTATTATTTTCATTCACGAAGAATGACAAGTATATTCAGAGGACATATTTTTAATTTAATGAAGGGAACTACTTTTTTGCATACTTATTGCTTCTACAACGTACATCTGAGTCCATAACCAATGAAAAGCGAGCAGATCACATGGTTTTGTTTCAATGAGGATCACTTTAAGAGCAGACAGGTTATACCTCCATGATCAACACATGGATGTGAGGCCAGTAGCAAACTCTTAGGCTAAGGGCCTTCTAGACCTGTCAATTCATTAATTTTTTTTCTAAGAGAGAAATAAGAGAATCAATTATTCACGCCTCACCTCATTTACAAGCTCATAAGCTCACTCTCTCTTGGTCTCTCTCCTCATTCTCAGCCAGAACTCAACTGTTGAATTTCCATTGGAACATCTGGACATCCTCTTCAGCTGGTGTTTGGCAGATGAACCTCATGATCAAATCCTTATCCTTTGTAAAATCCATTAATAAAATATTTTTTGTTATCCTGTTTCCTTCTATCTTTGTTAATAAATAAGACATTTCTTAACAATGTATTCACTTTATAGATTTTCTGAAACTAAAATATCTTATAAAAACTGAACATTTCTTTCAATATGTATTACTTAGTTCTGAAAATAAAATTATCATTATCCTGTAATAAAAGTTATTATGCCCTGAAAATAAATATTAGCATTTTTATGAATTATGTATCTTACCATTACCTAAATATAAATCTTCTACTTCATTAAATTAGGCCTTTTGACCTGTTTTCACATCAAGTGGGATTTAATGAATCTTCCCATCTAGTAAATGGGCATCAAACACTCCTATATATAAATATTGTAATATTTTAAGCTGAAAATAACAACATTAGTATAACCTGTGAATAGAAGAGAATTAAATAACAGTTGGAGTTTTTACCTGTGAATCTGTCTCTTTCATTTCCACATCTTGATTTTCCTTCCTTTTATTTTAATGAGACAATATTCATAAACCTGAAATATACTCGAGAAAATTGATTTTGTTATCTTCTGTAATTTGTGCTAATCAAATAAAGCAAGCAATAATAAAATTAACAGTATACAAGATTATGTGCCATTCAATTTCATAACAATTTAACAACAATGAATTTAATAATAAGAAATAAACAAAAGACATAAATAAGACATTAAAGTAAATAATATAATACAACAGTGACAAACAGTACAAAACAAGCATTTTACAACAAAATGAGGTAAGAATAAATTACAATGACGTACTAGTACCAGCAATTTAAATACTAAATCAAAATATTAAAACAAAGATAATATTCCACAAAATTTAAAAATATTACAGTACAATTTATTTAACCCAATTATTAATACACATTAAAAATACACATAATATATTAGAATAAAAATATAAATGAAATTAATTTTTAAAAATAATATAATTTAGACATTTATAAATAATTTTAATCACTTGATAGCAAAAAATGTTAAAATCCTTTAAAAAACACATTTGTCAAAATTGTATTAAAATCCTGTAATAAAAAAATATACATTTTTCAAAATTATATGATAATATCAATCCCCACCAGACTAGAAGTTACCATTCTCACCTATGGTACCAGGGTTCAAACCTGTCTTTGGACAATGAATTTTTTTATGCAGTAAAAATTTTAACTTTGGTATCCATCACAAGGTCCCATGATGTAGATTTACTCCATGTAGCCTAAAAATCCAGATCTTTGAGCAAAATTTATTTATTTGTTCATGGCCAGCTATGAATTGTGGTACCTCTTGCCAGAGCTGTTACGTACCTCCTGCAACAAAAATAATCTATGAGCATTTACATTTACATTGGAACTTGCTCAGGTAGCTCAGTCAGAGTATTGGCCTAGAAAGCCAAAGGTCCTGGGTTCAAGCCCCAGTCTGAGGATATAATGAAAACTCATATTTGAAGAGAAAAATTATATGCTCAGAATGGGGTTTGAACCTAGGACCTTTGGTTTTCTATACCACTGTGCTATCTTAGCTCTATAAAGTAGTATATTTGAAGAGAAAAATTTTCGCCCAGACCAAGATTCGAACCCGGGACCTTTGGCTTTCTAGGCCAATGCTCTACTATCTGAACTATGGGGCGAGTTCTGATCTAGATGCAAATTTTTCTCTTATATACGTTGTAATTCCCAGCACCAAATGTTATGAAGCCTTTGCTTCTATCTTTGCAAATGGCGGCTTCTTAGTTAAGAAGACATTTATTGGGAATTTAACACTATTTTATAAAGCCAGTATGGCTTCAATTGATGTTTTTATTATTAATTTAACACTTCTATAAAGTAGTGTTTAAATTCCCAATAAATGTCCTATTTTAGAAGCTGCCATTTGTGTGATCAAGCAAAGGCTCATAGCATACAGTGCTCAGGAATTAACAATGTGTAAGAGAAAAGTCTTAAAAGAGCAACATCAGCAATTGGGTTCAATTGGAAGTGGTGGGAGGTCATGTGCTCCGAATGGAACCTAAAAAGTAGACTTATGCAGTGACTGTGGGAACCCAGACTAGGGAAATGGAAAGTTGGAAGACAAAAAAGCATTGGAGTGAAGTGTTTAAGTGTGGACTAGAATAGTGCAAGACAGAAAAAAGTGGAAGCAATCCATAAAAAAGTGGAAGTAATAGTCCCAAGGGGTTGGTTAACCTGGGGATGTAACGTAAGCCACCCTGCAGTCACAGTCATTATGGGCTAATTCTTAAGAGAAATATTTGCATTTAGATTGGAGTGTTCAGGTAGCTTAGGGGTAGAGCATTGGCCTAGAAAGCCAAAGGTCATGTGTTCAAACCCCAGTCTGAGTGTATAATTTTTCTTTTCAAATATAATTTGTCCTTCAGTGAGAAGTATTAAATTAATAATAGAAACATCTAAACAAAACTCACCCAGCTATGGACACACTCTGAGATCAAAACATTTTATTCAGGTAAGGTAGGGTAATTAAGGAGATTCCTTTGGTGAACTGTTCCTTCATTTTCAAGTTCAGTTCAGTGACATAGAAACAAATTTTATTAATATATTATGTCTAACCAACTCACTGGCACTACATGGTCGTGCAGACATAAGCCCTGCATACATCCCTATTCTGAGCTAATGTTTTCCAATCATTCCTTATACAATCTACTTCCCTCAAATCATAGTTAATGTTATTTTCCCACCTCATTCTTGGTCTACCGACTGGGTGTTTTCCATCTGGTTTTCCTACAAGAAGCTTCCATGCATGTCTTTCATTCCCCATTCGTACCACATGTCCTGCCCATTGCAGTCTACAAGACTTATCATATCTGGCTTCCTATAAAGACCATGTAGTTCACTGTTAGTAGTTTCTCTATTCACCAGTCTGTTCGTCTCTCTTTGGTTCAAGAATTTTCCTTGGAACATTATTCTCAAATACTCGTAATCTCCTTTTTTCCTTAAAGTAAGGGTCCAAAATATATTATGTAGATTAACAATTTTAATTTTTTTAAATTATTTCTTCGGGGTAACAAAAGTTTCGTTACAAGATGTTTTTTAACTTCTCCCTTCTTAATCTTTCAATCTCATATTCCTCTCTACCAAGCATGCAAAGCTGGAAATCCTGGGTTCAAATCTCAGTTTTCTTTTGCTGTATTAGTTGCAATATACCATAATCAATCACCAGAAACCTAGGAACAGTTCAGCGAAGGAAACTATTTATCAATCTACTTACATCATCTTGGAACAAGATTCTGCAAGATCCAAGGGAAAGTTTCTTGCAGTTAACAGCAGCATCAAGGGTAAATTCCTCCTATAATCTGCTGTCTAGCTTCTCCATCATGATCTCATGGGTCCTAGTATACTCCTTCCTGGCCTCATTGTCCTGGTGTCTACCCTCCAAACAATTTCATGTTTTTATCAATCACCAATAATTTTAATCAAGTGTCCGCACCAACACATCTGAAACAAGACAATAAAACTGTATCACATGTAGATACTCTTAGAAATTTCAACATTTTTAAACACATTCTAGACTTGAGACACTTACTTGAAAGAAAGTTCTGTTCCATCCAAAGGAAACATTCTGCAGTTAACAATCCATCCATCCAATGGCTGATTGGCTCAAATTCGAGCTTTGGCCACCCTTAACTTCTCCCTCCAATCATTTCAATTTTGCGCAGCAAGCCTTCAATTGCGATACTTAAGTAGGTTTGCAGCATCTTCCTTAATACCACCCTCCCATCTTTTTTTGGTCTTCCAATCCATCTGTTCCCCATAAAACTTGCTGTAAGCACCTTTTTTTGGTGCTCGGTCCGCCCAGAGCCTTTATACATGGCCAGTCCATTCCAATTTCTTTAATTTAATAAAAGTGACAAGTTCAAGTTCATTGTATTTGTCATATAATTCTTTGTTTCATCGTATTCTTCAATGACCATTAATATCTATTGATCCAAATATTTTCTTGAGTACTTTTTTTTTCGAAATAAGTTAACAATAGCATCATGAATTCATTCCTTCTGTAATTCACTAGCCGTCTTCTCTCGTAGCATCATGCTTTAAGCTCTCATGCATCTTGGTGACTTAATTCCTGGCTTCATGGGACTTGGTGTCTTCATGTTCTTTAGAGATCTGAAATAAGATATTATAAAACACGTGGAAACACCCTTCAATATCAGTAATAACAATTCAACATTTTAAATACATTCTTATTGGCATCATGGGTATGAGTCTCCCTCCGGGCATTTTTCTTCGGCATCATGTCATCCAGTGTCTTTCCTGGGACCTCATGTCTTTCTTCAGGCATACTTTTGACTAGAATCATGGGTCAAGATATTTATCCACTTCAATTCATAGTTCCTGACACTTATTTTATCTATCTTCAAATCTTCTTTATTTCTTGTGTCTTCCTCCTAATACATTCCTTCCAGCTTCCTCATTTCTCACCTCTTCACTTTCTGCGTCTTCCTCTTTGGTATTCCTTCCAGCCTCTTCATTATTGACATTCATTACCTGTGTCTTCCTCCTGGTGTATTCCTTCCAGCCTTTTCATTCATGGCCTTTTCATTTTCTGTGCTTACTCCTAGTGGTATTTCTTCCACACCTCTTCATTCATGGCTTCTTAATGTTCTGTGGTCTTCCTCCTGTGTATTCCTTTCCAGCTTCTTCATTCTGGCCACTTCATTATCTGGGTACTCCCTGGTGTGTTACTCATTCCAGCCTCTTCATTAATGGCCACTTCTGTTTAATGTCTGCCTCCGTGTGAATTCTTCCCAGACTCGTCATGTTCGTGTCTTCCTCCCAATGTTATTCCTTCCAGCCTCTTAATTCATGGCCACTCATTATCTGTGTCTTTCCTCTTGGTGTATTCCTTCCAGCCTCTTCATTCATGGTCCCCCCCCA
>JASPKZ010003300.1:0-73880 GCA_030220185.1 Diploptera punctata | reverse complement strand
TAGCCTTGGAAAAAAAAATAACTCGAATTTCAAATTTTTTATTTTAACCGGACTTTTGCATTATAAATCGCTGCTCGCCCTCTAGAGTGTATTTCGCTGTTTCGATATTTTTGAAATTCGGTAATTTTGTGAAAAAATCCAAAGTTATATATATAGCCATCGAAAAGATTAACTCGATTTTCAAATGTTTGATTTTAAAAGGATTTTTTGCATTATAAATCGCTGACTAGCCCTCTAGATTGTATTTTTGCAGTGTTCGACATTTTTAAAATTATGTAATTTTTGTGAAAAAATCCAAGGTTATAGCCACGAAAAGAAATAACTCGATTTTGAAATTTTTTATTTCAACCGGATTTTTTGCATTATAAATCGCTGACTAGCCCTCTAGATTGTATATTTGCAATTTTCGATATTTTTGAAATTATGTAATTCTTGTGAAATAATAACTCGATTTTCAAATTTTTTATTTCAACCGGATTTTTTGAATTATAAATCGCTGTCTAGCCCTCTAGATTTTATTTTTGCAGTTTTCGATATTTTTGAAATTATGTAATTTTTGTGAAAGAATCCATGGTTCTAGCCTAGGAAAAGAATTACTTGATTTTCAAATTTTTTATTTTAACTGGATTTTTTGCATTATAAATTGCTGACTAGCCCTCTAGATTGTATTTTTGCAGTTTTCGATATGTAATTTTTGTGAAAAAATCCAAGGTTATAGCCTTGGAAAAAGATAACTCGATTTTCAAATTTTTTTATTTTAACTGGAATTTTTGCATTATAAATCGCTGACTCGTCCTCTAGATTGTATTTTTGCAGTTTTCGATATTTTTGAAATTATGTAATTTTTGTGAAAAAATCCAAGGTTATATATAGCCTTGGAAAAAAATAACTCGATTTTCAATTTTTTTATTTTTACCGGATTCTTTGCACTCTAAATCGCTGACTAGCCCTCTAGATTGTATTTTTGCTGTTTTCGATATTTTTGAAATTATGTAATTTTTGGAAAAATGTAACTCGATTTTCAAATTTTTTATTTTAACCGGATTTTTTGCATTATAAATCGCTGGCTCGCCCTCTAGATTGTATTTTTGCAGTTTTCGATATTATTGGAAAACAATAACTCGATTTTCAAATTTTTTAACGGGATTCTTTGCACTATAAATCGCTGACTAGCCCTCTAGATTGTATTTTTGAAGTTTTCGATATTTTTGAAATTATGTAATTTTTGGAAAAAATAACTCCATTTTCATATTTTTGATTTTATCCGGATTCTTTGCATTATAAATCGCTGACTCGCCCTCTAGATTGTATTTTTGCAGGTTTCGATATTTTTGAAATTATGTCATTTTTGTGAAAAAAATCCAAGGTTATAACCTTGGAAAAAAATAACTCGATTTTCATCATAAATGTGTACAAAAATTATATGCATTATGAATACCGGATACTCCCTCCAGACAGTATCTTTTAGGTTTTATTAAATTTCGAAAATTTTAAGTTTTTTTGCAAAAACACCTAGACTGTAGCCGTGGAAAACTCAATTTTGAGATTTTGGATTTAGACCGGATTTTTTAAAAATAGAAATATCGGACACATCCCCTAATTAGTATATTTGAAGATTTTGGAATTTCGAATATTTTGACATTTTTTTGGAAAATCAGCAAGACTATAGCCTTGGAAGGTCAGTTTTGAAATAATGAATTTAGACTGTATATTTTGCTTAGAAATCCCAGACATATCCTGCTGATAGTATTTTTGCAGTTTTTGAAATTTCGAAAATTTTCACATTTTTTTTAAAAAACGCCAAAATTATAGGCTTCAAAACTCAATTTTGAAATTATGGCTTCAGACCGGATTTTTTACATTATAAATCCCGGATACACCCTCTAGATAGCATTTTTGCAGTTTTTGATATTTCGAATTTTTTTACTTTTTTTGGAAAAAAAATTAGTCTTGAAAAACTCAATTTTGGGGTAATGAATTTGGACTGGATAATTTGCATAGAAATCCATACATCCTGTAGATAGTACTTTTGCAGTTTTTGAAATTTCGAAATTTTGATATTTAAAAAAAAAGACTATAGCCTTGGAAAACTTGATTTTGAATTTAGATTGGCTTTTGGCATTACAAATCCCGCAGTTAACCCTCCAGATAGTATTTTCGCAGTTTTTGAAATTTCAAAACTTTTTTGACATTTTTTTGGAAAAACAAAGATTATAGCCTTGGAAAACTCAATTTTGAAATTTCGGATTTAGACCGGAATTGTGTATTGGAAATCCCGGACACAACCTCCATATAGTATTTTTGCACTTTCTGAAATTTCTTGGAAACTCAATTTTGAAATTTTGGATTTAGACCGGATTTTTTGCATTAATAATCCCGGACAAACCTGTAGATAGTATGATGATTTTATGAAGATTTTCGGGCTGTAGGCCGTAGTCGTGAGGCTTGTAATTCCCCGACGTTTCGCCAGAGACTGCGTCTGGCATCCTCAAGGGTTGTCTTGAGATTGGCAATTTTGTCCGCTGTCTGTCCTATTTATACGTTCACCGCGATGTGTTCGTAAGTTGTATCTGCCTTCTGATTGGTCAGCGGTAGGGACTTCCATTGTTCCTATGAGATTGCTGTTTGATAGTCTAGTCGACTGTACTTGTAGAGGTTTACATTTTGCGTTTTTTTTAGAACCGGTATCCATACTTTGTTGACTTTTAATGATTCTTCTTTTCTATTGAAATTGTTTTTATGTTTGAATATTTCGATGGCTTCTCGTTGTAAACGGGTAAAATAGTGTGTGCACTTAGATAATATGTCTGTATTCTGGTATTATACTCTGTGGCCATGAAGTAAAGAGTATTCTGCTACTGCCGACTTATCCATTTGTTAAGACGACTGTATATTTCATGCTCCTTAAGTCTGATTGCGATACTTCGTTTAGTGGTGCCTATATACCTTTTCCACAACTGCATGGTATCCTGTATATGCCTGCTGTCTGATGAGGATAGAGTTGATCCTTTACAGGAGTGTTACCAGTGGGAAAGGCCGAAATAATCCGCAACGAAAAGACAGTATACAGGCCTACCAAGAAAATCAAGAACCTTCTCAGACTTGTAAAGGATCATTCCATCCCCATCAGACAGCAGGCAGATACAGGATACCATGCTGCTGTGGGAAAGTGTATATAGGCACCACTAAACGAAGCATCGCAACCAGACTTAAGGAACATGAAAGATGCAGTCGTCTTAAACAAATGGAGAAGTCGGCAGTAGCAGAACACTCTTTACTTCATGGCCACTGGGTACAATACCAGAATACAGACATATTATCTAACTGTACACATTATTTTAGCCGTCTACAACGAGAAGCCATCGAAATATTCAAACATAAAAACAGTTTCAATAGAAAAGAAGAATCATTAAAGTCAACAAAGTATGGATACCGGTTCTAAAAAACGCAAAATGTAAACCTCTACAAGTACAGTCGATTAGACTATCAAACAGCAATCTCAGTGGAACAATGGAAGTCCCTACCGCTACTACTACTACTAATAAGCGGCAATGTTCTAGCATTGCCCAGTGTGCCACGTTTGTAACCAGTTGCGGCTACCTGATGGCCAATACCTTTGTGGTTATCAGTTTGGAGTTTAACCATTTAACCGTCTGTGTTAGCGGCGTTATTGTGTCTAGCTTTGGGCCGATACAAATATGGTGAAGTGAGGTGTCATCTCACCAGAGCAGGGCATCGTAAACTGCGCGACTGGACAAGCAGAGAGTCCGAAAGCCAGCCGCGCAGAATGAGCCACGCTACTTTGGCTGTTGTACAGCACTCACTTCATTAGTTGGTCCTTCAAGTGTCTGGTATGGGAAATATGTTTCGGTGGACAGCACATTATTGTAGCATACGCCCTATATTGCGCACAATTGGGTTTTGATGATTTGTTATTTTATGTAACATTCTGTTCCATTAGTTTACAATTGATATTATAAATATCTAAATCTTAAATCTAATCTTAAATATACGGCATCTGTGCTAGGTCGTGAAGCCTGGCCATTCTCGTATACATAGGTGCCGAATATATGATTTTTAGTACTTTATTTTGAGTAATTTGCACTTTCTTTTTATGACATGCAGCGAGAATGCTCCATGCTTCACTTCCATACAACAACATGCTGCGGATCACAACTTTATAAAGAGTAAGTTTGATCCGTGTCGATAAGGTAGGTGACTTGAAAAATGGATATAAAAGCGCAATTGCGGCATTTGCTTTTTTAATAATGTGTCGAATATGAATTTTGAACGTAAGCCTGGAGTCCAGATGGACTCCAAGATACTTGACTGAAGCTTCAAAGCGGAGTTGTTGAGCTCCCAGAGTGAGTTGTACAGGAGGTCGTCTGTAGGTTCGTGCAAACAGGACAGCTAGTGTCTTGTTTTCATTTAACCGAATATTCCACAGACGACACCAGGAATAAATGGAATTTAAGGCAGATTGGAGTATACGGATACGGTGTGGGAGTGTTCTGATTTTGGATTGGTAAAACACACAAGTGTCATCGGCAAAGGATGCTGTATGGATATGGTTAAACGTTGGGAAATCTGACACATAGAGTGTGTACAGAAGTGGTGAGAGAACTGCACCCTGAGGAACTCCCGCTAAGAGAGGCTTACAGTCTGAATCATACCCACTAACCGACACATAAAATTGCCGATCAGTTAGGTATTTAGCAATAAGTTTAACTAGTGGAGCCGAAATGTTGAATTTGATTAGTTTATATAATAATCCATTTATCCAAGTAGTGTCGAAAGCTTTCTCAATGTCATAAAAGATTGCTGTAGTGCATTTCTTGGAGTTGAATCCCGTAACAATCCAATCAATCAGTCTAGCAAGCTGCAGCGGAGTGCTATGTGCTTTTCTAAAACCAAACTGATAATTTGGAATCAATGCTCGTGTCGAGACTTCAATTTTTAATCTTCCCAAAATAAGTTTCTCCAGTATTTTGCTCAGCACTGGTAGAAGACTGATTGGTCGTAAATTGTCAGGGCTGGTGGGATCTTTACCAGGTTTAGGAATAGTGATAACTCTGGCTTTCTTCCATACTTCAGGGAAGTAATGGAATTGAAAGCAGAGTTTCACTATATACAGGAGGAGGATTAAGGCTTTTGGCGGTAAATGTTTTACCGCCAAATTAGGTATCCGGTCGTGACCGGGGGAACGTTCGGACGGAAGATCATGGATTACGGCCTTTAATTCTGAAAGCCGTATGTCAGGAATGGTATGAGGGATAGTTCTTTCAAGAAATTCACTAACAGTTTGGTGCACCTCAGCTTCATGAGCTGGTGTTGTAAGCTCATGCGGACGGAACCGCTGCGATAAATTGTCCGCGAGGACTTGTGCCTTCGCCTGAGGGTGATAGGCCCAAGTTCCATTTTGATATATAGCTGTCGGTAGTGGGGGAGTACGACTTTTCTTATTCTTTTTATTATCTCCCAAGGCGGAGTTTGTTCCTCTGAGAAACGCTGAAGAGTTTTTTCCCCATTCAGCGTTTCTCAGTTCTTGTAATCGGTTCTGTACCAAATGAGCATATCGATTGTATAGCTGTTTGTGTTGGGGAGCGCCAAAAGTACGATACCATTTAAGATATCGTCTTTTTAGAAATAAATAATTGGTTTAGCATGTCAGTGTAATTCTGCCAGTCTATGTTATCCTGATGGATGTGTATGGGTGAAGTTAATAAAAATGCTGGTGAAATTTTGAAGAGTATTGGTGTATGATCAGAGTTTGGTGCGTCTATTACTGTAGTGACGTGTGGCGAGATAGGGACATTCTTCGATAGGGCTATGTCGAGTGTACTAGTAGAGATTCCATAAGCTGTGCGGCTGTAATGTGTTGGTTCCCTGGGGGCAGAGAATAACTAGTAAAACATCTGCCCTGGGGGTCCGTTTATCGGGCCCCAGCTGTGCTCACAACAGCAACAGGGCGCGTCCCCGGGTGGCGGATAGGGGAACGGTCGGTGGTTTGCTTGCACTCCTCCCGGCTAGGTCCAGACCGGACCCGCGGGCCATTTGTGAGGTCGTCAGGACTCGAGAGACCTGATGCACTACATAGCTCGTGCTGCGCCCACTTCAGCAGCAAATCGCGTCCCCTCGGTGGCGTAGTGGGGAAAAGGTCGGTGGATCTGCTAGTCAGTCCTCCCTTCCAAGTCCGATGGACTCGCGAACCATAAGTGGGGTCGACAGGAGACGAGCGCCCTGTTGTACTAAAGCTCAAATGTCCCGGCCCACAGCGGGAGCAGCGCCCGTCGTGGCGAGGCGGTGGGAGATTGTGGAGATCAGAAGCTCCCTTCTCTTGGTTAATCCCGAGGACCTTCGTGGGGGCACCATGGGCGATGAGCTCCCTGGATGCCTACATTGCTCAGTGGGCTGCCTCACAGCAGCGGCACGACTAGGCTTAGTCTTGCGAACGGGCTGGTTGGGACAATACCGGGCGTAATGCTGGGAATTACCACCAGGTCAATAGCTCGGAAAGGAGGAAGCGCGGTCTTTGTTGGTGGGATTTAGCGCCGACTCTGGAACCGAGTGACCCAAGGACAATCTGTGAGGTCGTCAGGAGTTGAGCGACCTGACGTACTATAGCTCAGGCTGGACCCACTTCAGTAACCAAACACGTCCCCAGCTGGTGCACTGGGGGAAAGGTCGGTGGATCTGTAGAGAGTCCTCCCGGTCAAGTCCAAGGGACTCGTGAACCATTAGTGGGGTAGGCAAGAGTTGAGCGCCTTGTCGAACTATTTGCTCATCTATTGGAGCTTGCGAGCTCCGTGCTGGCCCACAACAGCTGCAGAAGGCGTCCCTGGGGGCACACCAGGGCTCGGCTCGGACCAGTCCAGAGGGGAGCTACTGTACTGGTTCCTGGCTCGGCCTACGGGCCCGTCGACAAATGTGGGGTCGCCAGGAGATGAGCACCTGGATGTACTAAAAGTCTCACACTGTTGGGCTTGTAGCCCTAGCCGGTCTCACAACGGCTGCAGGACACGTCCCTGGAGGCAGAACAGGGGAATGGTCGGTGGATCTGCGACAGCAGTCCTCCCGGCTAGGCTCATGGAGCCCGTGGACCAACTGTGGGGTCGTCAGGATTGAGCGACCTGATGTACTATGTAGCTCAGCATTCCCAGAACTGCAAACTCCAACACTCTCTCCCTGGGGTGGTTGGTTAAGGACCGTGAACTTGAACGTGGACGTGAACATAGGATAGGGAGGACTAGAACTAGGACTTGGGGGTATGGTCATGACGACCGAGGTATCCCAAGGGTGGACGGCTGGCCTAGATGGGGGCAGAGATTTCTATATTGTTTGATGACAGTAATTTAGGAGTAATGTACCTGAAGGGTTTGAGACACGACAGTTCCAGAAAACGATGTTTTGAGTTAATATCTCCCGCTAGTAAATAACTAGGGAGACAGATGTGAGGATATTGAGGTCGTGTCTCGTGAGTACACGAACCGGTGATATGTATATTGAAAGCTATAAATATTGTTTCACGGTGAGAGATAGGCAGAAGAATTCCGGTGGCTTCAATGAACTGAAGCCTGGGTATATGAGCTACTCTATGGCCAATTGTCTGCTTGATACAAATTGCTGTGTCCCCAAGGGGACCGTCTAAGCGGTCATTTCTATATATTCTATAGTTCGGAATTTTGAAACGATTATTTGGTTTTAGATGAGTTTCATTTAGTAGAAGAATGTCAATATCTCTTGTTTGTGTATATTTAATTAGCTCTTGAAGCTGTCTGACAACACCGTTGCATTAAATGCCATGACATTGAGATAGCTTCCACGACGGAACCTATACATTATCGCCGAAACATATTTATGCTATTGAGACCAGGTACATCATCTTCTCCATAGGTGATCTCAGGCCAGATAGCATTCTCTGAAGATCTTGGAGAAGTTGTTGTCCCTGGTCTGAAGTGGTGGTTTCAAGACTAGACCTCGTCTGGCGTTGAGCAGTGCTTATGTTTTGTCTTGTTTGAATTAAGTTTGGAGCCACAATTTGGCTAAAAGTTCTATTCGGATCTATGGGCTTAGAGTGAAATGTTCTAGGTTCTGTCTTTTACTGACTTACTTTTGTTTTATTCAAAAAAGTATTTTGCGCAGCTTGGTATGCTGGGCATTGTCTATAAGATGCAGGGTGTCCCTCACCACCGCAGTTTGCACATTTTAGTAATTTTTTGTTTGTTAATGCAGCAGTTTTAATTGGACAATTTTGATGATTGTGTGCCTCAGAGCATATCACACAACGCGGGGTGAGGGGCACTCTGCAAAGGTGTGTTGAAAACGCTGATATCGAAAGCACTGTTTAAGTCCAGATCGAGGTCTGTAGGGCTCAACAGCTACTATGGTATACATGATCTTTTGTAGGTTAAAGATCTCTCTTCCTTTTTGATTATTTTCAAGTTCCATTATAAATAATGGAAGCTTGATTGTATTTTCATTTTCTTTTTTAGAGATCTGTTGTATTGAGTTGATAGGATATTCTAATTTGAGAAGCTCTTCATGTATATCTTCAATTGGTGTTTCAGCTGGTAATCTCTTTAACACAGCTTTCAGTGGAAGTTCTTGATTTATTACATGAGTGAAATATTGCTTTCCAGCATTTGTGAAAAATTCTTTAACTATTTTAAAGTCTTCCACTGAGGCTGTGTAATATCTTGGACCCTCTGAAGTGTTAACAACTTTCAAGCCATGTTGTAACTTGGCCTGTATCTCTCTATTGATTCTAAAAAGATCACTTTTATCTGGTACTGTAATTGGGGGAGGTCTTGGTCCTTTATTTGTATTTGTCACTTCAGAGGGTTCATTGAATTGTAGCTGTTTTGAGCTCTGTTGACACTTGTAGGACCATTATTAGGAGCCTTCGGCTCTGCAGTAACACTATTGTTTGCAAGTACAGCAAACTTGTTTTGTACTGGTACTGTAGATGCTGTTGCATTTGAACCAACCATACAATTGTCTTTCTCTTTTTTGTATTTTTTGGTTTGCTTCATTTTTTCTTTCAATTGAGCAGTAGGTATGATTGTAGGTTCAGGCAGTGAATCTGCTGAGGTAAAAAAGCAAGAAGTTTGAAACTCCATTGCTACTGTTTTGATTTCTGCCAATATGTTTTTTAAGTATTCTTCCTTAGTTTGACAGCTATGACTATATAACTGAATTTGCTTAACACAATGTGTGGTTAGTTCATATGCACTTTCAGTACTCTCAAACTTGGGGTACGTATTTAGGTAATTATTTATGAGTACTTCTTCGATTTCTTTCTTTAGATCATTGTATTTTGAATCTACAAAAGTTTGACTTCTAAATATTTCTTGTAACCTATAATACGTATTCTCCCAAATTCTGAGAGTACCAGGCTCCTCTGTGGTATCCATATTTGTATCTGTACTCACTTTTGCTTTTGTAGATGTACTGGAACTTGCCATGATGCTTAATTACCAAGACTTAGTTTTTGGCACTTTTAACTACACTAGACACTTAACACCTATTAACACTGGCCTAATACAGTACTCACAGTCACTAGAGTTATTGTAACAATGGTTAAACTACCACTGACGGACCATTGTTTGAACAACACTTCACCGAAATGAAGGTCGCCTGGGATTGGCTACCTGGCCGCACCCCGATGTGCCGTGACACACTACCACTACACTAGACCGCACCACTTATTAGTAGTATCGTTATTACAGATGAAAGGCAGAAAACGCTGGCCGAAGCCGAAGCCGATGATTCCAAGAGAGCTTAGTAGGTCCACTTCCTAGTCGACTGCACCCTAGGAGTAACCATAGCTGACCAATCAGAAGGCAGATATAACGTACAGTCGACTAGACCATCAAACAGCAATCTCATTGGAGCAATGGAAGTCCCTAACGCTGACCAATCAGAAGGCAGATACAACTTTCGAACACATCGCGGTGAACGTATAAATAGGACAGACAGCGGACAAAATTACCAGTTTCAAGACAACCCTTGAGGATGCCAGACGCAGTCTCTGGCGAAACGTCGGGGAACTGCAAGCCTCACGACCACGGCCTACAGCCCGAATCTTCATCAAGCTCATCATAGCAACTCCGGCCGTAAAAGTCTACGTGAATACCTCTAGATAGTATTTTAGCAGTTTTTGAAATTTCGAAAATTTTGACTTTTTTTGCAAAAACACACCAAGACTATATATTGCCTTGGAAAACTCAATTTGGAAATTTTGGATTTAGTTCGGATTTTTTGCATTATAAATCCCCGACACATCTACAGATAGCATTTTTGCAGTTTTTTATATTTCTAAAATTTTGACTTTTTTTGGAAAAACACCAAAACTATAGCCTTCGAAAACACAATTTTGAAATTTTGCATTTAGACCGGAATTTTTGCATTAGTAATCCCGGACACAACTTCCATAAAGTATGTTTGCAGTTTCTGAAATGTCTAAAATTTTGACTTTTTTGGAAAAAAACCAAGACTATAGCCTTGGAAAACTCAATTTTAAATTTTGGATTTAGACCGGATTTTTTAAATTATAAATTCCGAATACACTCTCTAGATAGTATTTTTGCAGTTTTTGAAATTTCCAAAGTTTTGACATCTTTTGGATAAACACGAAAACTATAACCTAGGGAAAATCAATTTTGAAATTTTGGATTTTGACCGGACATGTTGCATTAGAAATATCGGACACATCACCTAGTTATATTTTTTGTAGTTTTCTGAAATTTCGAAAATTTTGGCATTCTTTGGATTAATAGCAAGGCAATAGCCTTGGAAAACTCAATTTTGAAATTTTGGATTTAGACAGGATTTTTGCATTATAAATCCCATATACACCCTATACGAGTAGATAGTATTATTGCAGTTTTTGAAATTTCGAAAATTTTGATATTTTTTGGAAAATTTTCCAAGACTATAGCCTTGAAAAACTCAATTTTGAAATTTTGGATTTAGACCGGATTTTTTTAATTAGAAATATCGGACGCACCCTCCAGGTAGTATTTTTCAGTTTTTGAAATTATGAAGATTTTGACTTTTTTTAATTTAATTTTGAAATGTTTGATTGAGATAGGTTTTCTTTGCATTGTAAATCCCGGATAGTATTCTTGCAGTTTTTTTTTAATTTCCAAAGTTTTGACTTTTTGGTGTTGAGGTTAGCACAACCACGCAGTCCGCTACCATTAATTTGCACCGGGATATGAACCCTTAACCACACGATCAGCTACCAGCAAGTGCACCGCGTGTTGGTGCTGGATCATACCAATGTGGTGTTTATAAATATTTTGAATAGAAAACATAGATTGCTCAAATTAAGATATCTTTGCCCAGGCCCATAAAAGACAAAGATTAATTCAACTTTCCTTAATGAATTGCTAAACATGTAATATGCAGTAAGTTACGCAGACTATAATCGTGGAAGCTTTAAGGAAAGAGGAACTCACACACGCTTGAGTAAGCTTTGGAATATTACCTTCATATCTGACATAGACTAGCTACTAAATGAATAGGCAAAAGTACTTAAAATCAGACAACGAAAGTTTAATGCGAGTCAAAAGATAGTCAGATATAACATTGAATAATAAATGAATAAATAATTAATTTGACAAAGAAAATAATGCTGTCACTGATCATCTACACAAAAATAATATTAACAAACCATATGTACAACGTTACACTCACACTAGTCCAGCCTAGGGTTGGGGTACACGGTCCTTGTGGCCCCCACCCTGGCCTAAAGGACTAATAAACCAAACTAGCTCTTCTGAGCTATATCGACCTGACTCCAACGGTAGATAAACAGATGATGATTTGATGTTAGAAAACATAGCTTTATATGAGAGTGCACTAGGAGAGGGGAGTATGCGCGATAGCACACGGCGCGTAATAGGACAGGAGGTGGTAGGTAGGAGAGAATTTGGCACTGTTCACTGAGATCACAGACGAAATGGAGACGCGATGACGTATTGGTTGCGCAATATGACGTAATCCCTGTATCGAAATCTTGATTTCGGTACATTGGAAAAACGCCAAGAATATAGCCTTGGAACACTCAATTTTGAAATTTTGGATTTAATTTGGAATTTTTGCATTACAAATCCCGAATACACACTATAGATAGTAGTTTTGCACTTTTTGAAATTTCGAAATTTTATACAATTTTTGGAAAAAACTCCAAGAATATAGCACTGGAAATCTCAATTTATAATTTTGGATTTAGACCGGATTTTTGCATTTGAAATCCCAGACACAACCTCCATATAATATTTTTGCAGCTTTTGAAATTTGAATATTTTACATTTTTTTGGAAAAACACCAAGACTATAGATTGGGGAAACTCAAATTTGAAATTTTGGATTTTTTCTGGATTTTTTATTATAAATCCCGGATACTCCCTCTAGATAGTATTTTTGCAGTTTTCGAAATTTCCAAAATATTCACTTTCTTTTTGTAAGAACATCTTGGAAAACTCATTTTGAAATTTTGGATTTGTACCGGATTTATTGCATTATAAATCCCGTGCATACTCCCTCTAGATATTATTTTTTGCAGTTTTTGAAATTTCTACATTTTTGACATTTTTTGGAAAAACATCAAGACTATAGCCTTGGAAAACAATCCAATTTTGAATTTTTAGATTTAGACCGGTTTTTTCCATTATAAATCCGGGATACACCCTCTACATAGTATTTTTGCAGTTTTTGAAATTTCGAATTTTTTTACGTTTTTTGGAAAAACTTCCAAGGTAAACTCAATTCTTGGAATTTTGGATTTAAACCGGATTTTTGCATTAGAATTCCCGGACACACCTTCTAGATAGTATTTTTGCAGATTTTTAAATTTCGAAAATTTTGACTTTTTGGGAAAACAAAAGGACTATAGCCTTAAAAATCTGAATTATGTAATTTTGGATTCACACCGGATTTTTTGCATTGTAAATCCCGGAAACACCCTCTAAATAGTATTTTTGCACTTTTTGATATTTGGAAAATTTTGATATTTTTTTGGAAAACTCAATTTTGAAATGTTGGACTTAGACCGGAATTCTTGCTTTATAAATCCCGGATCCTCCCTCTAGATAGTATTTTTGCAGTTTTTGTTAATTTCGAAATGATTAGATTTTTTCGAAAAACGCCAAGACGCCTTGGAAACTCAAGTTTTAAATTTTGGATTTAGATCGTTTTTTTTTTTTGCATTGGGAATCCCCGACGCAATCTCCATATAGTATTTCTCCAGTTTCTGAAATTTCTAAAATTTTGACATTTTTGGAAAAAAAAATTTTAAATGTTGGATTTAGACCGGATTTTTTTAATTATAAATCCCGAATACACCCTCTCGATAGTATTTTTGCAGTTTTTGAAATTTCGAAATTTTTTAGATCTTTTGGAAAAACACCAAGACTATAACCTCTGAAAAATCAATTTGAAATTTTGGATTTAGACCGGATTTTTTGCGTTAGAAATATCGGACACATCCCCTACTTTTTATTTTTTCGTAGTTTTTAAAATTTGCAAAAAATGTTGGTATTATTTGGAAAAACGCCAAGACCTTGGAAAACTCAATTTCGAAATTTTGGATTTAGACTAGTTTTTTTGCATTACAGAATTGAGTTTCTAACTCTTAGTGATTTCCCCAAAAAAAGTCAACATTTTGAAATTTTGAAAACAGCAAAATTATTATCTAGAGGATGAGACCGGAATTTATATAGAAAAAATCCGGTCTAAATTCAGGATTTCAGAATTGAGTTTTGCAAGGCTTTAGTCTTGTTTTTTTTTCCAAAATGTCAAAATTTTCTAAAATTTGAAAAGTGCAAAAATAAATTATAGAGAGTTTGCCCGGGTTTCTAATGCAAAATATCCAGTGTAATTCAAAATTTTAGAACTTGAGTTTTCCAAGGCTATATATATTCTTCGTGTTCCCAAAACCGAGTATTCCAAGTGTTGGTGTTTTTACTCAATATTTCAAAAATTTTCGAAATATTTAAAACTGCAAAAATTAACTCGAGAAGTGGTGTCCGGGATTTTTAATACAGAAAAACCTATCTAAATCCAAAATTCCCGATCGAGTATTTCCGGGTCTAAAGTCTGTGCTTTTACCAAAAAGTCAAATATTAAGCGATTCGAAAAAGTATCGCAGTATATCCATTTCAGTGAAGATGACTATAAACAAGGTTAGGGGATGAATACTTCGACTTATTTTTTTCAAAGTGTGTCCCGCACTTTGCATCATGAATATATGTTTGGCATATACTATAAGCTTTCGATGAACAAAAGCAAGACACAAATTATGTCAAATGGTCCGGAAAACCCAATCAAAGTCGATGGAATGGATCTTCAATATGTAAGCGAGTACATATACTTAGAACAGCTACTCTCCTTCCATCAGAAAGTAGAGAAAGAAATAAGCAGAAGAATAGCTCTCGCCTGGAAGGCGTTCTGGTCACTGAAATGTATACTGCTGGACAAGTCACTCAACCGGAAACTCAAAATGGAAACACTACAAACCTGTGTTCTTCCAACACTGTTATATGGCTGCCAAACTTGGAATCTTACTGCCAAACTGAAGTACACACTCCAAGTATGCCAAAGGAGAATGGAGAGGAAAATCTTAGGCATAACTCTGAAGGACAGAATCTCGAATACAACACTTCAAGCGATGTCCTCAACAACTGATCCTGCACAACAAGCCATCAGGAAAAAATGGAAATGGGGAGGCCATGTCGCAAGAATACAGGACGACAGGTGGACAATAAAAACAACCATGTGGGACCCGTACACAGGCAAGAGACAGCGCGGAAGGCCAAGACGACGATGGGCTGACCTCTCAAAGAACGAGCAGGGGCGCAATGGTCCAGAGTCGCCAGATGCAGGAAAAGCTGGAGAACGATGGAGAGCCAACTGTGCATTAACTAATGACAGAACAGACAGTTTATACAAACCAAGTGCTACATCCAAGTCAACTTCTCACCACGGAGTAGCTCACCGGGTAACATTCACAATAGAGCTTAACCCCTGTACAGGGAGGCCTTTGCCCTTAAGGGACATACCAGGCTTTATTTATTTATTTATTTATTATTCATTTTATTTATGTACTATAAATGGTCTCATAATTATTCATAAAAATTAAAGAGGAGTTCAAATTCAAAATGAGTGTTAATTCAAACAGTTCAATTTAGAATTTATATAATAATGATATTGTTATAGTCATATCGTTTTAACTATGTGTATTAGGGATATAACTTTTTTGGACTTTTGTGAAATTAAATATTTCCTGTGCAATGGATGGATGAACTTTTACTTAAAACCATTGAAAAAGGCCTTCGTTTCACTGAGCTTCAAGAAAAGGTCATCCCCAAACATATTTATATATCAATATTTAATATTGATTTGGGGGTGACCTTTTCTTGAAGCTCAGTGAAATTAAGGCCTTTTTTTCAATGGTTTTAAGTAAAAGATCACCCATTCATTGGACAGGAAATATTGTATTTCTACAAATAGTCCAAAAAGTTACAAACCTCTAGGGTTATAACTTTTTGGACTTTCGTGAAATAAAATATTTTCTGCGCAATCAATGGGTGTAAAATATTTCCTGTGCAATGAATGGTGAACTTTACTTTAAACCATTAAAAACGGCCTTCATTTACTTAGCTTCTAAAAAAGGTCACCCCCAAAAATATTTATATATCAATATTTAATATTAATTTGAGGGTGACCTTTTCTTGAAGCTCAGTAAAATGAAGGCCTTTTTTCAACGGTTGTTGTAAGCAAAACTTCACCCATTCATTGCAGAGGAAATATTTTATTTCAGAAAAGTCCAAAAAGTTATAACCCTAATGTGTATATAAAAATTCAACATTGTGTATAGTGAAATTGAGAGGAGCAGCTAGTCATGAAAATCATATCATCTTCAAGGTATGAGGCTGTTGGCCCGTTCCGCTCCCCGGTGCACTTTATGCTGCAGGTGCACGTCGTCTCTCCAACGACGTTTTGGTCTTCCTACATTTCTTCGGACTAGAGGTTTTTAATGAAGCGGCTATTTTGATAAACGATTATTTGCATTCTTTGTATATGTTCAAACCAATTACATTTATTTCTGTGTATTCTCTCATTTATATTATATATTTGCAATCCTCGATCTGTCCGAATATTACTTTGGGGAGTTCGAGTTTTTTTTATATTTCCTCGTAGCAGGTAACCGGCCTGCTGCCGAGTAGTCCAATGGTGGGGCTGCCACCTCAAAGCATTTGAACATGCTTGCATCTGTACAAACCCCAGGTGGAGGGCTGCCTCTTCCGCTTGTATCGCCTTTATTGAAGCTTGTTCTCTTTGCCGATCCAACCGTTGAGGTCTTCACCCGTATCCCTGGGCAGGGGCCCTCGTTATACCCCGAGAGATTGGGTCCTTGACAGAACTTAGTCACTAAGATTCTTAGTGTTCGCCCCCGCGACGAGAACGCGCCTGTCAAGAATTACCCAGCTGTATACAGTTACGGTTTATGCCCCCTGTACACGCTGGGCCGGGTGGTCACGAAAATTGCTAAATAAAATATTCAATAGTTTACCCACTATATGAATGCCAACATATTCTACATATTTATTTACTTTTAAACATCAAATTAATTCTAAATTACCTTGTATGTTTATATAGTAGGTCTATTTCGTAATAACTAAAC
The DNA here is from genome assembly GCA_030220185.1 of Diploptera punctata. Taxonomy (NCBI): domain Eukaryota; kingdom Metazoa; phylum Arthropoda; class Insecta; order Blattodea; family Blaberidae; genus Diploptera; species Diploptera punctata. The sequence goes on along the minus strand of JASPKZ010003300.1, from coordinate 57,191 downwards.
AAAATTCCCTCGAAATTGTAATACATTTACCCATTACGCCTAGTAGATTCTAAAAATAATTTTAATTCTGTGATTACGGCTGCGAAAAATTTAATCTGAGCCCAAAATACTAACAAATTATTTTTTTAAATAGAACATTTCGTTATTTTTTAATTCGGTATATTGTAATATAAGTCTCGCGTCGGTTGAATGGTAGACAAGGCCTTAAGGCCTTAACTCTGCCAGGTAAAATAAAGCTATTATTATTATTATTATTATTAATTATTATTATTATTATTATTATTATTATTATTATTATTATTATTATTATTATTATTATTATTATTATTATTATTATTATTATTATTATTATTATTATTATTATTATTATTATTATTATTATTATATTATTATTATATTATTATTATTATTATTATTATTATTATTATTATTATTATTATTATTATTATTATTATTATTATTATTATTATTATTATAGTAGAGAGGTTAGGCAAGATGCCTTGACGCAGAGCTATGAGTCTTGCGCTGGTTCAAGTCTCCACGGGGGAAGTGATTTTCTCATGGAATTTCAGTCATTATGCGACAGGCTCGTCATTTATTTGTTCTCCGAAAGTCCTAATTATTAATATGAATATTATTAGCATTTTTAAAAAAATGTTTATTTTTTTACTATATAATAAAGAAATCTTCAGTTAAAATATTATACGGAGTATCTTCTGATTTCTTCATACCTATTCTTATATTTGTAATATGCTTCTAATGTTTACTATCAATCTAGGATAGGTATTTTTATGTTTTTCTTTAAAACTATTTTACATTCTTATTAATTATGTTTTGCGATCGATATAAATTTTACAAAATCACATGAAGTGATATTTGTAATATGTTAACGGATTAAAATTTCGAATACTGTCCTAACTTATTGTGCATTTTCTCCACAGACAAAAAAAGGACATCCACCGCTGTGATCTTGGGGTAACTTAGTTATCTCGTACGCAGCGTGCCTGGGTTTTATCCCTGGTCGGGACAAGTTTCTTGGGTGATGATTTTATCAAGATTTTTCTTCACCTGTGAGAAAAGTGTCAGGAAACTTAAGGTCCAAACGGTACCCGAACATCATCTGACCATCTTAATAATTATTATCATATTTACTATGTTTAGTATGAGTGTATGATGTGTTTCATCGAAATGTTATGTTGTCTCGAAGGAGGCCCTGACATTAGATGATCACTCATTTGGGTAGGCCCTGCGTCTCCTTTTGTATTCAAAAACGGTATGTATATGATCCAAGGTTTAAAATGCCTCTCCCGACAGGACATGCCACTGTAAGACCCGGGTGGCGTGTGTTATGTAAAAAGTACCTGTAAGGTGACAGGTTAAACTAAGTTATTTTAATTACTGTATTTATTTTTTTCTGATGGAGTTAAGACCGTAAGGTCTTCTCTTCAATCTCACCAGCGTTTAATTATACATACAATAAGAATTACGATAAATGGTACATAGTAGACCATTATAAACCATATAATATAAATGTGACAAGGTAAAGAAAGCAAAATAGTGATAATAATAATAATAATAATAATAATAATAATAATAATAATAATAAAAATAACGAAAATAATAGCCTATAATTAGATTAAGTAAATGGCTTGGTATAGGAAGTTTAAAATATAAAGGAATAATAAAAGTATACATGTAACACGGTTATGTATTATATTGTCTAAGGAAATATGAAGTGAGTTTCTATTTAAACTGTTTTTTGAGTCGGGCAGTCCTTGATATACGAGGGGAGGGAATTCCAGAGTCGGGTGGCTGAAACAAGGAAGGATGAGGAATTGTGAGATGTTCGATGTAGAGGAACAGTTAGAGTTAATTTTTTTCTCGATCGTGTATTTAAGTTATGGTGGGATGATAGCGAATGAAAGCGAGTAGAAATATAGTATGGAAAAAAAAATAACACCAGGAATCAAATTTGTAATTCATTTTTATAAAAAATAATTTTAAAATTTACGAGCGAAAATATTAGGCCTATGGCTTTGTTCTTCTGACTAGCAGTAAAAAAGCTTTCCAAGACAAATTGTTTCATATACAGCCAGTAAATCTACAAGGCATACTTTTGTTTCTATTCACTTTAAACAACGGTAGTATTTCGTAGATATTTCATGTAAATGTACATTAAATGCTAGACTTACATATTATTTTAAAACTGGAAGATGAATTTGAATTTGCAATAGTTATTAATCGATAGGCTTAAAGATTAAATAAACAACGTATACGTCATATTCGATCGGAGAGATTACATTTGGGACTAAATTATGCATTCTGCTGCAGAAGAGGATTTCATTGCATATGCTATGTTTATCCAACCCTTTGATATGTATTTGTATCGTTCTATTGTCATACATGTGTAACGTAATTCCAAGCAAATTGCATTATTCCAGCTACATCATCGCAAGCACGTACTTCAGTAGAAGAGTTTTATTAATGTCAAAAATGTGTTGTTCTTTAAGAACTCGGGTTTCAATTTGATAATTACAATAAACTAATGTTTAAATACGAAAATTAATTAACACATTGTCAATTATACAGTGTCGGCCGCGGTGGACTAGTGGTTATGCTCCTTGCCTCTGGGTCCCCAGGATTCGCGGGTTCAAACGCCGGCGGGGGTCGATGGATTTTTTAGGACGAAAAATTCCCAGTAGCAAGTCCTCCGGGAGGGACTTCAAACCCGTGGGTCCCGAGTCTGAAGATTTTCAGGCCTCGTAAAAAATCCTTAAGAAGTCTGAATGAAAAGGGCCTCTAAGCAAAATTTACGGGAATTCTCTCCCGTCCTAGTACTACCGTTGGTTTCCTAGATGTCAGTATGAGGCGGAACGCGGACCACGGGCCACTCAAAATGACATCTATATACGAAAAACAAGTTGTAAGTCCATTAATATGGTTCAAATTCTACGCCGAAATCTCTGTAAAGGGAAACTTGGGCTTACAATACAATGCAATACAATTATACAGTACATAGCTTTTTTGTTAAGAGATTTGGCTTTATTTAAATGACAAAATTATTTTGTTTTTTGGCATTCGTTATGGGTTTCTCTGTTTAAAACTGTGGGCGTATATTGCGATATTGTTAGTGTTAATTTTGAGTGAACTATATAACTCATGCCCCAAATGGGAATCATCTGACCAATCACATTTCAATGATTTTTTGATTTACAACCACACACAGTCGTGTTTCGGCCTTAAATTTACCAACTAAAGTTTATCATCATAAACAAAGCACCGCCATTTTAACATTCTGAATAGGTCATATGAGCATTATTTTGTAGTGACTGACTCTCTAAGAAATACGGCTACCAGATCGTATATATAGTGCATGAATGTCAACACGTAGTGCATACGAGAGATAATATAAAAACATTTGTAGCAATTGATTATACCACCAAATAAAGAAACCACTGTTTGCACTTTCTTAAACGAATTATTTTCCAGGAAATGACGCAGAAAAATAGAATTGACATATCTACATCATAGGACATCAGAAATTAATTAATACCTATAACATTGGTTATAAATGTCTCCACTAGGGTGCATTCTTACAACATTGCGATCTTTTGGCAATAAATAATATTATATTCTGGTAGCAGTGATCGAACAAAAGAAGCAAATGAAGCGTGCCAATCGTTTCTCATTTGTTTTCAAACATCGCCGTTTACATTAAATATATAAATATTTTAAAATAACTATAGTTAAATAATGATTTGTGAGTATACAGCTTAATTTTATTCGTTAAATAGTCCTAACAAATGCCACTCTTGATTTCTAAATTCTCTAGATAAATTGGAAATCACTCGTGGCATTACGTATGATAATGTTAATAACTTTAGCAGGTCCCCTTTGTTTGGGAGGTACTGTTTAGTTAAATATATATCGGTATAGAGTACAGTCCAGTTCTGGTAACTGTAGCCATCTTGTGAAGCCAAAGGCGCGTGGCAGGAGGGAGTGGGGGAGAGAACTAGTAGCTATGCAATTTTTTATTAATAATAAGAAGCACGAAGAGTTCTGAATCATGGAAATTTATAAAAAGTATACGTTCATCGAATAGAAATAAGAATCTTCTCAACCTAATAGGGACACATGAATGGGAAGAATATTACCAAAAACTTTTAGTAGACGACCGAAAAGAATTTTTGGGAGAAAATGACGATTTATCAGAGATGGAAACAGGAAACGTAATCGAAATTGATACAAATGCTGTAAAAAAGGAAATTATGAGAATGAAAAATGGTAGTAATGCCGGCCCAGGAAATATTGCTATAGAATTGATTAAAAGTGGCAGTCAGAAGTTATTGGAAATGATCACTGTACTGTTTAATAAAATAATAAATGGCGAAGAAGTTCCAGAAGAGTGGAAAGTCGCTATTATAACATCGATACGTAAGAAGGGAGACAAGAGAAAGTGTGAAAATTATAGAGGCATATCAGTAACAAGTACTTTAAGTAGAATATATGGACGTATACTAAGTAAAATGGTTGATTTAGAATACCAGGATGAAGAAATGGAAGAACAATCTGGTTTTAGAAGTGGTAGATCATGCACAGATAATATATTTTGCATAACACAAATGGTAGAAAAAAAGAGCTACTAACAGAGATACACATTTGCTTATTGTCCTCAAAAAATGTTATGGGAAACTTTAGACAATTCAAACATTACCAAAAAAATAGAAGCTATAAAAGCGTTATACAAAGGATCTATTTCGAAAATAAAAATTGGAAATCATATAACAGAGGGATTTACTATTACAAAAGGTTTAAGGCAAGGTTTCAGTTTATCTCCAACTCTATTCAAACTTTATCTCGAAAGAGTACTAAGAAACTGGAGGAAAAAAAGTAAAAAATGGGCATACCAATCCAAAATACACATGTATATTCACTAAATTTTGCAGATGAGCAGGTATTAATAGCACAAGACCACGATGACATAGAATATAGGGCTAAAAAAAACTAAGAGAAGGATATGGAAATTGGGGACTTTATATAAACATTGAGAAAACTAAATATCCGTGTATAGGAGAAGAAATGGAAAATATAAATTTCAACAATGGAGAAGAACTAAAACCAGTATTGAATGCATTTATTTAGGAACAAAATTAGACCATTCATGCGATAACACAGTGGAAATTAATAATGGAATCGCACAAACAAAACAAGCAATAAATGCTTTAAACTCTATTTGGTGGAGCAAAAATATTACAAAAAATAGAAAATTACAAATATATCAAACCATAATTCAGAGCATTTTAACATATGGTGCTGAAGTCTGGCAAATTCCTACCAGGGAAATGAAAAGAATTTTAAGTACAGAAATGGATGCTTTAAGAAGATCAGCTGGAAAATCTAGAATGGATAGAATACGAAATAAAGAAATAAGGGAAATTATGGGTGTACAAGAGGAGCCGGACATCATAGACATTATAGAAAAGAAAATATTACAGTGGTATGGCCATGTCAAAAAAATGCCAGAGCAAAGATTGCCTAAAATTGTTATGGAATGGATCCCAATAGAAAGGAGAAAGAGGGGAAGACCGAAGAAAACTTGGATACAAGGGGTACAAGCAGCTATGAATATCAGAGGATTGGAGGAAGATCAATGGACGGACAGGGAGGAATGGCGTTTAGTTTTCGGAAGACGGCGGCAGCTGCCATGATACCGGATGATGATGATGATGATGATGATGATGATGATGATGATGATGATGATGATGATGATGATGATGAATAATTGTAATAAAATAAATTGTTACAAAAAAATGTATAATGAACACTTCAAACTCATTAGACATAAAAAATGTTCACTAACACAGAACTAGTAGATACGAAAATTCAACGTGTAGCTACTATTATGTTTTCAAAACTGGGGATAGTTGCTGGCAGTACCTGTAATTCGCCCTCTCCTCTTACCGTACCTTACACCATAGACCCTTCAAAAGCAGCTACAGAAGCCGGAACTGCACTATACGTCGTTGTTGGTTCTGTCCTATATTGCGAACCACAGGATTTGTGTGCATTAGCGATGGCCATGGCCATTCTACTTACACGATCATGTATTAGTTCCTCAATGTAAGGAAGTTGGACCAGCCTCATGGGCTAGTGGTCAGCGGTCCTGCCTACACTCTTCAGACTCTAGACCCACAGCTTAAAATCCGTCCCGTATGACTTGTTCCGTGGATTTTTCCATCCTAAAAAACTCGTCGACCCCTTCTGGTTTGAACCCGTGACCCTCGGGACTAAAGGCAAGGAACATAACCCATGGCGAACAACCTCAATATAAGGAAGTTGGACCAGCCTCATGGGCTAGTGGTCAGCGTTCCTGCCTACACTTCATGAGGTCCCGGGTTCGATTCCCAGTCAAACCATAGGAATTTTTCCTCAAAGGGAATTATTCCTGTGGTTGTCCATGGTCTGGAATTTAGGTTAAGTTTAGGTTAAGAACTCTCCTGACGCTTCATTATCATTTATCACCATCATATAATCGGGGTATCGTAACTCCGCCTTCTAGGCGCCCCAACTTCAGAAGTGGGTTACAATTAAACCTATGCCAGGAGAGAATACCAGAAATACAATCTAGGGCATTGAAAACAAAATATATAAGGAAGTTGTGCTGCTCTGTGAAGCTCGGTTATCCTCTTGTATCAGGGAGCTGAAAAGGTAATTTTCGAGCATCTATTCTGAATTATCTATATTTTATGTATGTGCGCGAGGATTCTCCAAGCTTCACTACCGTACAACAACATATTATGGATCACAGCCACATACAGTTACACGATCTATCAGGTGAGGGACTTTAACTATGGATCACATACATACTTTTTTGACCACACAGCGACTCACCGAATGAAGCAGAGAGCAACAGAAGAAAGGGGAGATCAAAAGAACAGTTGGTTCAAGGAGTGCATAGGAAGGAGTATGTTGTCGAGAGGATTAACGGAGAGTGATGCAGAGAATAGGCATGTATGGGGGCAGTAAAATTTACAATGGATTGTACGAAAACTACTGAATTGTACAGAATTTCCTAATAAAAATATATACGCAATATGTTTTCAAAAATATTATCATGAGAACAACCTCTCAATAGTACTTAGAGGCGTTTCCTTCGAGCCCAAATTTATTTCATTCTTTTGCCATGAGCTTGCTTTCTATCATCTGTCCAAGTTGTTCCAGTTTTTTTCTTTGATTTGGTTTGGTTTGTCATCTTGGTCAACTTGCCACTTATTCACCTTAATTCTAAATATATCTCTGTTTGGGGTAACTTCTTTAGTAATTCCTGTCAATTTTAAGTCCTTTTTGACTTCATCAATCCACTTCATAGTATCCACTGGAGCTTTACTTCTGTTTTCGTAGAATTCCATTATCTGTTTTGTAAACCTATTTTCAGTTCATTCGTTTAATATGCCATGTCCGTAACCATCTTAATTGCTGAGTTTAATAGAATCTAAATAGTGTCCTTCGATCTTCATTTTCTCCCTTATTATTATTATTACTATTATTATTATTATATTATTACTATTATTATTGCTATTATCATTATTATTAATATTATTTAATTTATTATTTTTTGTTTTTTTTTTATTGCGGATGAGCCCATATAGGACTACGCAAATTACTTAGAGGCGTTTTCCTTCGAGCCCAAATTTCTTTCATTCTTTTGCCATGAGCTTGTTTTCTATCATCTGTCCAAGTTCCAGTTTTTTTCTTCGGTTTGTCATCTTGGTCAACTTGCCACTTATTCACCTTAATTCTAAATATATCTCTGTTTTGGGATATCTTCTTTAGTAATTCCTGCCAATTTTAAATCCTTTTTGACTTCACATCAATCCACTTCATAGTATCCACTGGAGCTTTACTTCAGTTTTACGTAGAATTCCATATACTGTTTTGTAAACCTATTGAGTTCATTCGTTTAATATGGCCATGTCCGTAACCATCTTAATTGCTGAGTTTAATATAATCTAAATAGTGTCTTAGATCTTCATTTTCTCCCCTTATTATTATTATTATTACCATTATTATTATTATTACCATTATTATTATTATTACATTATTAGTAGTATTATTACCATTATTATTATTTTATTACCATTATTTATGATTATTACCATTATTATTATTATTATTACCATTAGTATTATTATTTAGTACCATTATTTTATTAATTTCCATTTTATTATATTATGACATTATTACTATTATTATCACCATTATTATCATACTATATCCACTATTATCACTCTATTATCATACTATTATCACTACTATTATCACTACGAGTATCACTACTATTTCAACTACTATTATTAGTACTACCATTATCTTACTATTATTACCATTATTATACTATTATTAATTATAATATTATTACTATAATTATTACTATTATTATTACCATTATATTATTATGATTATTACCATATTATTAATTACTATTATTATTATTACTATTATATTACCATTATTATTATATTATACCATTATTATTACTATTATTATTTTACTATTATATTATTCATTATTATTATTACTATTATTATTATTCTATTATTATATTACTATATTATTATTACTATTCTATTATTACCATTATTATTATTATTATTACCATTATTATTATTATTATTACCATTATTATTATTATTATTACCATTATTAATTATTATTACATTATTATTATTATTAACCATTAGTATATTATTACCATTATTATTATATTACCATTATTATTATTAGTACCATTATTAATTATTATTAACAATTATATTTTATTACAATTATTATTATTATTACCATTATTATTATTATTATTACTTATTATTATTACATTATTATTATATTACCATATTATTATTTTACATTATTATTATTAGACCTTATATTATTTTACCATTATTATTATTATTACCATTATTATTATTATTACCATTTTCTTATTTATTTACCATTATTATTATTATTACCATTTTATTTTATTACCATTATTATTATATTACCATTATTATTATTATTACCATTATTATTATTATTACCATTATTATTATTATTACCATACTACTATTAATTATTACATTATTATTACTATTTAATTAAACTACTGTTAATTATACTATTAATTAGTACTGTTAATGATTACTGTTAATTATTACTGTTAATGATTACTGTTAATTATTACGGTTAATTATTACTGTTAATTATTACTGTTAATATTACTGTTAATTAATACTGTTAATTTACTTTAATTATTACTATTATTATTACTATTAATTACTACTATTAATTATTATATTACCTATTACTGTTAATTATACTACTATTATTACTATTAATTATTACTATTATTATTACTGTATTATTACTATTTTATTACATTAATATTACTATTATTATTACTATTATTATTACTATTAATTATTACTATTAATTATTACTGTATTTATTACTGTTAATTAATTACTGTTCATTATTACTGTTCATTATTACTGTAATTATACGGTTAATTAATACTGTTAATTATTACGGTAATTAGTACGTTAATTTTACTGTTATTATTACTGTTATTATTAATATTAATAATTACTAATAATTATTACTATTATTATACTATTAATTATTATATTAATTTTACTTACTATTACTATTGTTGTTGTCGTTGTTGTTGTCGTTGTTGTTGTTTAGAGTTTGAGTTGTTCAGTACAACAGGCATTGGATTTATACTGTAAACGATTATGTTCTCTGTAGTCCAGATTGTTTGAGAATGAAGGTAATTTGTTGAATGATGCAGGTATGTATGTATGTGCTGTGTGGGAGTTTACATGGTGATGTAATAAAACGTCACTGCTCTACGAATTACAGCTTCAGTTACAAGCGCTTGGATATAAACCGTAACAACGTGCAATTCTCTCAGATATGGTATTAACAGAAATTTACAATTAATTGACATTCAGATACCTATTATCCAAGAACAAAACAAGCTATTTAAAAACATTCTCAAAAATATAAAGAAATAAATGTGTTTTATGCCATTTTAGAAAAAACAATATAGAAAGAATCAAAATTGTATCAATCAAAAGAAATAAGAAACAACTAACGACAAAAATTAATGTCTTCTTCTTCTTCTTTATTCCTTCCTTCCTTCCAAGTATTAGGCCAAGGCCTGTTACGATCCTTGAGAATCTTGACAAATATTCTATTCCACATATTTGCTACAATGGCATGTTCTGCTAATCGTAGTGACTAGTTGGAAGGAAGGAAGAAATCCCCATGATTTCGAGAGAACAAACTAATCACGCATATGATTGTTATTTCTGCATGGTCCCACCAGTTTAGTTTATTTCAAAGAAGAAGAGATCAGCCGTGAATTATCCCAACATAAATTCAGCTATTCTTCGGTCTCATACTCTATAGAGCTTCCTATTCCAGTAACAGACTCCTATAATATTGATTTAGACGATGAAACGAAACCAGCACTTCGGAAGACCATCCTGAATTCAATCACAGAATGACTCGAGGAATTAAATTATCTTGTCCAAGACTCAAAACTCTCAAAGACCAAAGCAGATCTCCTTACTTGGACAGTTTAAGAATCTTGACGAGAATGTAAAGGTCTCTGCATATAGAACATGCCAGAAGCCACATGACCAATTTTAAAAAAATACATTGTATTCTGCAACAATATACAAGGCACAATTTCTGCTATAAACATCCAACACAGACCACAAGAGTGGCATTATTTTTAAATTCATCAAAGTTCAGTCTTAGGACAGTATTACTGACGTGAGTGCAAATAGAGTATATCCAACATATCTGCAGGCTCTTAATCTGATGGTCTTTTCTTTTTTAGAACCCAGATTTCACTTTCATATAGGAAAGTTGGGGAAGGCGAGATTTTTATATAATTTGTGTCTTAAATGTTTGTTTATTGTTTTTTCACGGTTTCCCAAAAATATTGCCAAACTAGAGAAATTCATTAGAATCATGGTGTAATTTTATAATTATGTTACCTACAGAAAAAAAAGTAGAGGAGAAGGCCTCGGGTGTCACCCTAGCCGGGAGTAACATAGAATGTAGTCTAGCGCCACTGATAACGGATATGTCTTCCAACAAAACATAGAACCTAATAGCAATAATAATACTAATAAGAATAATAATAATATAATATAATAATAAATGGTTTATTTATTTTGGCAGATTTAAGGCCATAAGGCCTTCTTTCATTCCACTCAACCACCACAAATTAGAAATACTATTAACAGTATATATATATATATATATATATCATATATATATATATATATATATATTATGAAGAGTTTAAAAGATATTAAATATTGCAAGGTAACTTCATGTACAAACAAAATTATATACGATGATAATAACAAAATACGAGTAATACTAATTATTCATACATAGTGTTCTGCTCAAGAGCAGGTCTTTCACTGCAAACTCAGCATTCTCCACTCTTTCCTTAACTCAGCTTTCCGTTTTGTATCTGCATACAAACCCATATTGATAGTAATAATTTCACTGGTCAACATGATTTTTGATCTCATGAGTACCAATAGTTGTATTTAATGCAGTTTTTTATCGTGTTTTCAAATAAGTATTCGGAATTTCTCCATCGCCCACAGTTTTTTATTTCAATTTCAATTAATGGATTTAAATAATTATTTTTAATAAACTTTTTCGTCCATTTGTCCATTGTAAAATAAAACCAAATGAGCTACATCAAAACGTTTTAGCTATGGAAAAGAGATATCAAGGCAAATGGAATCCTAATATTCTGGCCGATTATTTTTGGACCATCAAGAACGATGCTCCACAGACGAAATATAGCAGAAAATCGTCATTTCTAACTTTCTAGGCTGAGTCCGAATGTTCGAAAATTGTGTTAGTTACGAATGTAGAAAATATAAAAGTGTTGGAAATTAAAATTCCTGTCTCTCGGAAACCTTGCGGTGATGGAGAAAAACCGATATCATATTTGAATTCAGGAAAAAAAATAACTATCAGAATCACAATTTGTTCTTTCTGAGACAAAAACAGAGTTTATTTTTTTTGTTGCTCAGTGTTATTATTATTATTATTATTATTATTATTATTAATTGTTATTATTATTAATGTTATTATTATTAATGTATTATTATTAATGTTATTATTAATAATGTTTGAAGACTACGCCAATTTTGGAATATATTAAAACAGTTACCAACTAAATTGGAAACCCCATCTTGAAAGAATGAGTTCAAATCGGATCCCCAAAGCTGTTTTATAATTATTATACCAAGAGGACGAAGATCACTGGGCCGCTCCTATGAAACGCTTGGAGGGAAAATTTTCCTATAGGATCGTACAGGCCTTGGCCTAATACTTGGAAGGAAGAAGAAGAAGATAATTATTAATATTATTATTATTAATGCTATTATTATTATAGTATAAATATGATAATTTATATGAGAAACACCAATTAATATATGTGCTTCACACTGGGTAATGATGAAAGCCAAGGTTAGCCAATATAAATCATATATTTATTTTAAAAGATGCCAACGTCCGGCAGCCCTGACTTTCTTGTGGTAGGGAATTCCATGTTGCGTGAAGTGAAGATAGTATATGACGGAGAGTGATGTCCTATATTGCGGTATATTAAGCAAGAGACATTAATGTCTGTTGGAAATGTGGTCTCAAAATTTGACGTTATTCCCAGTATAAGCAGAAAAATAAGAGTTCGAGACCACAATGTAAATAGGTCTACATGAATTCAAATTTAAAAAAAAGTATTGTTTTAATGAAGTGAATATTACTGTTTTTTCATCATCTTTGGCAAAAAAAATTTGTAAAAATTACATTTTTTTTTCTCAAAGAGTCCATTGTTGACAGAAAGCAATTATCGTTTCTAAAAAATAACTTTAATAATCTCAGAATCCAAACAGTAAATTATGTTAAAATTTTAAGATGTGCTAATATTTTCTAACTCGTAGAATGCACGTTAATTCTGAAAAGTCAAATGAAATCACTAAAGTAATATGTCAACCCTAAACTCATACAGTAGTTACTTCTCTTTTCATTTCCTTTAGATGACATATCCAACACAAGTTATTTTCTTTTATGTTTTGGATGACACGTCATATTGTTCATTTCTTGATATGAGTGAGTGAAGTATAAAAAAACAAAAACTGACTAATTTAACAAAAGTAGCAATTTCCAAGCAAGCTTCTGTCTTTTCCCACATTTTCTCTATTTCAACATTCTGTAAACCTAAGAATGTTTTCTCTCTGTAATCTATTGCTAAATATAAGTTTCCATCTTTATTTATTTATGTTTGTGTAATGGCAGTTACTTTAAGGAGAGAAAGGAGATTACGAGTAATTGGGAATAAATTATAAGGAAAAATTTTGGACCAAGAGAAAATGAACAGTTAGGAAAATGTAGAACACTTCGCAACAGTGAGCTAAACGTGGTCTTTATAAAGACGCTAGACATAATACGTACATTTACATTCCTTACGATATGCGAATATGTCCCAATGGTGCGGGGAACTTTGAAGATAGAGATACATATATGAACTCCTGGCGCGACCCAGGCCTACAAAGGCCTTAGCCTACCAACCGGCTGCTGGCCTCACATCCACATGTGTCAATCACAGAGGTAGATGATTATCAGCCAGTGTAGGGGTGACATGTGGTCAGCATGTCGAGTCCCCCAGCCGTTATAGCTGGTTCTCTCAACCCTGGAGTCGCTACTTATTGTAGCATCACCAAATGCATCACGAGGCTGGGTGGGCACCGGCCCATACTGGCCGAATACCATGAGAAAATTAATATTTCTTCCCCCATGGAGAACTCGAAACCAGCGCAAGCCCCATAGCTCTGCGCCAAGGCTTTCCCTGCCTAACCACTCACTACGGCGCGGCGCGGGACAGATACATATATTAGGAAAATGTAATGATTTAGAATATTGGAGACGTCAGTTTATTAACGGAAAGATTTCTAAATTCAAATCGGGAAGATTGGCATGCTACGAGTATTGGTAAATCCAGAAAATTGGATTAAAACCTCGGTAAATTTCTGGACAAACGCGAAAAAATAAGGACAAAACTCATTCATGAATAAATATGTTAACAAAATGCCAATAACAATAATTAATTAACAATTATATATAATTAAATTATTGTATAAAATACTGCTGGTTGTGTTTTATTTAATGTAATATAATGTTGTTTTCTTTATGTAATTGTAATTTAATGTTTTTTAGTGTATAATGCTATGGTGTTATTACATTAATTGTAATATATTTGTGTTTTCTTTATGTAATTGTAATGTTAATGTTTTAGTGTATAATGCTATTGTGTTATTATTATATTGTAATATATTATTGTGTTTTTTCTTTATGTAATTGTAATGTTATTTGCTATTGTGTTATTACTTAATTGTAATATTATGTTTTCTTATGTAATTGTAATGTTAATGATTTTAGTGTAGAATACTATTGGTGGTATTATTATCATTGCAATATTATTATTGTGTTTTCTTTATGTAATTGTAATGTTATTGCTGTTTTTTTGTTGTTTTAATTTTTCTTTACACTAGTACCAATTATTACTTTATTGTAACGGACTGTCAACAGCACGTAACGGGCTTACTGCCCGTCGTCGACCCATATTGTAAATATCTTGTAAATATCTTACTTGTGGTCTATAAAGTCCTACTACTACTACAATTCCTTAAACACTTGTGCCATGGGCAGGACATGTGACACGAATGGAGAATGAAAGAAGAGCATGGATGCTTCTTGTAGGAAAACCAGAAGGAAAACCCCCAGTAGGTAGAACAATAATGAGTTGGGAGAGAATAACATTAATCATGATTATACATCTGGATATGGATTATGGATAGCTTATGCCCGCGCGGCCATGAAATAATTAGTTAGCATAATAATAGTTTTCTAATCACAGATTTTTCCACGATGTCTAATTATTTTTATTAGTAAGTGATCTGTTCTTGATTATCGGTGTGGTTATTTATGTCCCTGTTCTCTCTGCTCACTTACCTTTCCGCACGAATTCTGCAGATTCGCAATTTTAATTGCGTTGAATCATTGCAGCAATAATGCTTCAATAATTCGAGTTAAAGGCACAGTTAATATCAAAATAGTTTGGTTGTCCTTCACCAAACATAATCAAAATTGGTATACAATCTGGTCTAGCCTGACTATGCAATACTTCCCTCCTTCAACCACTCGCAGCACGTTTAGTTGAACCAAATGCCCCACCCACACCACTGAACTAACAAGGGAACTGTCAACCATTGCATGCCGAAACCTACCTTGAAATTTCTTCCAGGGAAGCGTTGTGATATACCAAGACCGTGTCTAAAAAATTGTCTGGCATTTTTAATTGCAAGGTATTAAAATCCAGCGCCAAATATATCATTTAAACATATAATAATAATAATAGCTTTATTTTACCAACAGAGGTAACTGTATTACGCCAGTTTAAGCTATCGTTAAACGGGAAAACTGGCGTAATACAGTTACCTATGTTGGTGAAATCGACCCTTAAAGGTGCCAAGTGTGGGACACAGCCCTGATATAATGTAGGAAGGAAGATTCCCCAGGAGCGGGGCAGAGGCTACTGTGAAGGAAGTAGAATAAGAGGAAGTGCTATGAAGAGGAATTGTTAGCAGACTGCTATCTTGTGACCTAGTGTCAATATTGTGTGGTAAGAGGATAACTTCTCAAATCTGGACGGTAAGTAATACAACTTCCGAATTGCAGTCCGCACCGTATTCTGCCTCATTCCACGTCCGCCCCTTACTCAAGCAGGGAGACCCATTTGCTCCGTACAGTGGAATGTAATTGGGTAGATTCTGGCTTCGATTTTCTGTTCCTTGGAGTTAAAAAGGCAGATAATTTTTTTTTTAAGCACGCCCTTGATACATCACAACGCTTATCTAGGAGAAATTTCAAGGTAAGTTTCGGTATGCAATGGTTGACAGTTCCCTTGTAAGTCTGTTGTAGAAAGAAACTGAAGTATATGTGACATAGACTTACTGTCGCAGGCCGTTGTTCCCAAACACGTTGATCCTATTCCGACTTTGTAGATTAACACTGATGTTAAAATAAATAAAAACAAATATTTCGTTTTATTTCCTTAATCCAACAATAAGAACTTTTTAACAGTTGTTTAGATGATTGCACAAAACCACTTTAACCAGGAGTGAAGGACATTGTACCTAAGAGATGTGTGCAGTACTTAATTTCTAAGATTCCATGCCGTCTCCTACAAGATCTGGTGACGTTTTCATGGCACCGTGTTGAAGCAATTTAAATCGTACCACGTAAAATATAGTGAAGTGAATAAGAGGAGAATTTAATGCAACGTTGTAAAGCGTGTGTTAAAGCTATTGTCAGCTATTTTAACAACTGTAATAAACACCTTACAACAATCGTTTTGTTCTCTCTCTTTCCTTTTGTCCGTTTACAAGTTGATGTAGTAAAAAGTTTTGTATACCAATTGTTTTGTTTCAATTCCCTGCAAGTTGTATGCTAAAACAATGTTTGATTTATTTATATATATAGCGTGCTGCCTTGTCACGCAGCGGGCCCGGGTTCGATCCCCGTGTCGGGACAGTTCTTGGGTAGGTTTTTTATATCGGGGTTTTTCTCCTCACCTGTAAGACAAATGTCAGGAAACCTTTAAGGGCCCAAACGGTCCCCGAAATCATATGACCATCATCATCATCTCCTTATCATCATCATCAATCATCATCACCCATCATCAATGCCTTGCGCGGTGTGGAAAGCAACGGGAAGCTACCACACCTACAATTCCCTAGTAAAGTTGCAAAGCATAGCATGAAAATGCTATGATTGCAGCGAAAGACCTGCTCTCGGGCAAAATTACACTATGGATGGAATATATATATATTAATTCATTTTGAGAATTTCCCTCGTCATAGAGGTTTTTCTTCCACCCAATCTTAGTAAGTATAACATTAATTTTTTAAAAAAACATAAAATAACTACGGACTTATAGACCATCAGTTTGCAACAAACATTCACAAATGTCCCTTATTAATAAAGTTCTCCATCTGCTCTTCTGTGTCTTCATCTGTTACACAAACCCAAATTCCTCTTGAATTTTAATGTTAGTCTTTCCACGGGTCGTGTTTTAGTATTCCTATTCTGTCTGCTCCTTCTTGTCAATTTTTCCATGCATAGAACAGCCTTTGGTAATCCTCTATCCTGCATTCGTATTACGTGTCCTTACCATTTTAGCCCTCCTATATATATCATATATATATATATATTATATATATATATATATATATATATATATATATATATAATTCTTCTGTAGGTGTGTTTGTCACTGACTACTCCTAAACGCCTGACCGATTTTGATGAAAATGTTTGTGTGTGTGTCTGATTGGGTACCTCGATGGTTTTGATTCACAATTGTACCCTCTAAAATCATTAGGTGTACCAGTTAATCTGAAGTGAAAATTTTAAAAATCGCTCTAGCAGTCACAATTTTTTATTTTTCACATCGAAACTGAGTATCCCTATTAAAATAGATCGAGGTAGGTATTATCCAAAAATGAGCGAAATCCGACAATTAGAAGTCAAGGTTTACCTGAAATTCGAAATTAAAAACTGACTAGCAACTTTTTATTTCCAGTGTTTATTTGTGTCAATGATTCTATAAAATTCATGGAGCATTAAAATTCACATCAAAATATATAACTTTTGGACAGGAAAAGTGTGTTGGGTCAGCTCGTATAATTATATTTACACTCACTCTTATCCCTTAATTTGGCAAAACCCAAATTTCTCCTGATAGTTATTTAAATGTTTGCGGACCGCAGTGAAAACGGAATCTTGCACAACTGTTATTATTAGATATATTTTATAATTAGACACATATTTAAGTGGTTTATTTTTTGTTCGTTTTTTCTTCTGATTTATTTAACATATTAATTAATTAATTAATTTAATTAAACCAACTGATGTAATCCAAAAAGATACAATACGAATTTAAGGGTTATCTACAAACGTCCATATGGTTTTTCACGTCTAGAAAATAGTATTGCTCTTATGGAGTAATTCATTCTAGTAAACGTGTCCTTTTATGTGAGATTTATTTATAAGTTAATTCATTTTAAATAAATAATTAAGTTACATATTTTCACTCATAACTTTGCCAAGAAAATGGGTGTCCCGATTTATGAAAACAATACAATTATGGAACGTTATAATTATCACATAATTATTTTATGAAGTTAAGGGGGTGAATCAATTTTTTGGAACAGCGGCTAAAGGAGATGTCAGTGAACTATCCCCTCAACTGAACTTATTTTGCCACATGCAAGCCGTGGTCAAAAAAGAGACGCAACTAATGTAGCATGCATCGCACGTAGTTTAGAATGTTCTGAAGCTACTGGCGTTTCTGTAATCATAATCTATAAAATTTCAAATGTTAATTGAGTCGCTCAGAATAATAACGGCAGATCCCAACCGACATCGAATTTTGAGATAAAAGCATGATCGTGCACAGCTGTCTCTACCTTTCATTTGATGGAGTGTCAAATGAATTGTGATATGCCAAAGCTCTCATTTTCCACTTTTAAAATTTATCCGTAGTGAAAACGAACAAATTCTAATAAGTAATGCCACGAGTGATTTCCAAATTATCGATAAATTCACGACTCACGAACTAAGTAGTGAATTTATCTAGAGAATTTGGAAATCAAGAGTGGCATTTGTTAGGATTATTTAACGAATAAAATTAAGATGATTACTTACAAATCATTATTTAAATATAGTTAATTTAAATTATTTATATATTTAATGTAAACGGCGATGTTTGAAAACAAATGAGAAACGATTGGTACGCTTCATTTGCTTTTTTGTTCATCACTGCAACCAGATCATATTATTTACTGTCAAAGGAACGCAATATTGTAAGAATGCACTCTAGTGGAGAAACAATGAAACACATCAAACTGTATATTAATTCATTTCTGATGTCCTACGATGTAAATATGACAATTATATTTTTTCTGGAATGTTATTACCTGGGAAAAAATACATTTAAGAAAGTGCAAACAGTGGTTGCTACAAAGGTTTTTATATTAACTCCCGCATGCGCTATGTGTTGACATTCATGCTCTATATATACAATCTGGTAGCCTTATTTCTTGTGAAGTCAGTCACTACAAAATAATGCTATGACCTATTCAGAATATTAAAAAGGAGGTGCTTTCTTTATTACGATAAACTTTAGTTGGTAAATTCTAGGCGAAACACGACTGTGATTGGTTGTAAATAAAAAAATCATTGAAATGTGATTGGTCATTGACTCCCATTTGGGGCATGAGTTAAATAGTCCAGCGCAAATATGAACATCCCAACTATGAGTGCTTTACTTTATGTCCGCTACACGTTCATGACGTTATAGTGGAACGGTAGTGAATATGGGGGTCGTCTGTAGGTGTTATTCCTGAATCTCAAAAAAAAAAAAAAAAAAAAAAAAAAAAAAAAAAAAAAAAAAAACGAGCGAGAAAGGCAACTGAATGGGTAATAAAGAGAAGAAATGTTGTGCAGAAAAAATATTATTTAATCGTATGTAACAAAAAAGTTCATAGTGAACAATTGAAACTTTCTTGATTCAACTTGCGTGTTTCCACGTTTTGTCTCGCGATGTGAAGGACACATTGTTCATAGGTTTGATGACTATAATAAACAGAATGCCTATTTGTTTAATTTAATACAGATAAGTGAAACCTTGAAGAGACATATAATAATAGTTTAAAAAAAAACTAAAACAACACGCTTTATTAAAGTTTCAAGTCGATCCAATGATTTTAAGTGGGTGAAAATCGTGTTGAAAGATTCCGTGACATAATTCATAGACGCGTTTTTTTGATTTTCTGATGATTCTGTCCATGATTTTAGAAACAACCGTATGGAATTATTGTATTGTCATTGATCATTTACAAGTATACAAAGTTTCAAGTCGATCCAATGATGTTAAGTGGGTGAAAATCGTGTTGAAAGATTCCGTCAAATAATTACACAGATACTTTGTTTTTGATTTTCTGATGATTCTGGCCTGGATTTTAGAAAAAGAAATAATGAAATTATTGTATTGTCATTGGTCCTTTACATGTATACAAAGTTTAAAGTCGATCCAATGATTTTAAGTGGGTTAAAAATCGCGTTGAAAGATTCCGTTGCATAGATAGATATAGATAGATAGATAGATAGATATAGATAGATAGATAGATAGATAGATAGATAGATAGATAGATAGATAGATAGATACATAGATAGATAGATAGATACATAGATAGATAGATAGATAGATAGATAGATAGATAGATAGATAGATAGATAGATAGATAGATAGATAGATAGATAGATAGATAGATAGATAGATAGATAGATAGATAGATAGATAGATAGATAGATAGATTAGATAGATAGATGATAGATAGAATAGATAGATAGAGATAGTAGATAGATAGATAGATGATAGCTAGATAGGTGATAGATAGATAGATAGATAGATAGATAGATAGGAGAGATAGAAGAGGTCAGCTAATATAAAAGCGTGTAAAAGGATAGACTTCTCAGCGCACTAAAACCGAGGCGCAAGTTTATTATCACATCACCCTGTTATGGTGAAGAATTGAAGCACAGCCTGATGCCATTATTGAAATCTATCTGCCCTACCCAGCTATCATTATGTTTATAACTAATTCTCGTCAGTGGTGGGGGATGAGTGTTGACGAAAAATTGTGAAGATTTGGAACTAGAGCTGGATTAGGTATTTTCGAGATGTTAAATGAAGGAAAAGTCAATTTTACACAATTTTTGTCTGTTTTATATATTTTTTTTGTTCTAATGAATAACACAAAATCAGGAACACTATTAATCACAATGATTTAAGAATTTGCACATAGACTTGAATTTAAATACCCAGAAGATATCAAGTCGTAATGATAACTAATTTTCACGTTTTGAAAAAAAAAACAGAAAATGACATTTATCTCAAAATGAACTTTGGTTGGGATCTGCCGTTATTATTCTAAGCGCCGCAATTGTTCTTTTGTAACAACGTTTTAATGATCACGAATTAGATTCAGTAGTAATAGTAGTGCATTAGTAGTAGTAAAGGTAATTGTGTCTTGAGATTATGTTGCGGCTGTATTTATGCTACAAGGAGAAGAGGGGGATAAATTTCCATCTCTGTCACTCAGCCTGCGGCGTCAAGTGGCAACAGCATTGCCATAAGAGCAATACTATTTTCTAGACAAGAAAACTCGTATAGAGTCTTTAGTTGTATAAGTTTATATAGTCTACATTCTATCCCACAAGATAGGACACAAATTTGATTTGCTGTAATTCGGTGTCATGTCATATTTTATTCGTGAACTTTTGAGGTTTTTACTGCGTGTTTTCTACTGAACCTTTTAATATGCGTACTCTGGTGGCATGTTAAAAATCAAGTCTAAATTCTAAGTCTGTCTATACTTTCAGTAGCAAATGCTTGTCAAGTGTGGAAGTTTTCAAATCATCAAGGTCAATCTCACAAATTTTGAAGATGTTTGTGTTTGAGATAGCCCCATAAAACGGTATTATGTCAGAGAATCACCAGACAATAACACCCACCTCTTTCAATCCAACGGGCCGGGAAGAATTTGGCTTGGATAAAGATCATGAATGATACCCTCTCGCTAATAAACATCGATATCTGAGAGGATCTTCCATCGGAAAAAAACTTTCTAGATTCTTGTCTCGCAGCACCACCTCATAAGTATGATGTAAAGCTTCCTGATCTCTGACTACTTTCTCCAGTTAAAGTGACTATATCCAAGGGAGATTTATGTAATTCATAAATTCCATAATTCTAGGAACATGTCCCTATGTTTAAGTCCCGGCTGTATATTCGAATAGAGGACAATTTTATATCCGTAAAATTTAACCACAGTGGAACCCATGTCCGCGTTTCTTGAGGGACGTAATTTTACAGTAAAAGATGGTCACTCTTTCGAGCAAAGGTATTCTTTTTTCTGGCTTAACGCCTTTGACCTATCTTGCTTGGCTGACTCTTGGTAGAAATGTTACCGCCGTCGTAGCTCTCGGGTGATTTAAACGCGTGAACCACTCCACCACGACACAAGGTAAGGATACCATCGGAGGGCATCATTTACTTTTACAGATGAAAATATTAAGGAAATACTTTACATTATGTGAAGCGAAAAATGTTTCCAAGTTCCAATCATACATCATGCGCATGCGACAACAATCGCGAAGCGGTTTACACTATGGAATCACGGGATGCAGCCAAGCAGCCAACATATACACATTATTTGAACGTTGCCAAAGAACCTAAAAACTAACCTAACGCAATTTAAGTTCCCTAACCTGTAAATGACCAATCTAAAAGCTAACCAAACGCTATTTAAGTACTCTAACCTGTAAAAGAATGTACGCTGAATTTATTTAGTGTAAGTTAATTAGTGCAGACTCTATGTTGGCTACACTGGAACACAGAATATTCGTTAAAATCAATATGGCTGCCACATCTTCATGTAGTTCAATATCGTGAAAACAATCGTTAGAAAACATGTAAAAATCATTGTAAATGGTGGGAAATAATTTTAAAAAAGAAACACTAATAATAAAATTTGACAGGAGTTTATGAAGTAATTTAAAAAGTCATGTCATGTGTTGTAAAGTTTAGCCAATATTAATATTAAAATTTTAAAAAATACAAATATAAAAACTAGGTACCACACATCATTTAAAATGATCACAATCACATGAAAAGTGACTTTTTTTCTCTCTAAAGAGATGAGTATGACAAATGTAATATTCCACTTCCTAACTCTTCGCTTATGTTTTATGTTCGTTTAAATATACCGGTACTTGTTTAATTAGTCTTTCTCAATATGTATATGTGTGTGTTTTTTTCCAATGTCATCAACTGTACATTTCATTCTTCGGGTTACTCACTAGGCGAATAGATAGATTTAATGTGGTCTATTTTTAATTCACTCAACATTTCGCTTAACCACTTTAACGAATTTTAATAGATGAAAACCAAAATAAGGTGTGTAAAATTGGCCGTCACCATGTACCTCTTTGTATGTAACGTTTCAACCCACATTATCAGCTTTAAATTTTAAATTGGCAATTAGCAAACACTCGGCAGTTTAAAAAACAAAGGCAAGTTTTATAGATCGTGTGTTAACGTTAAAAGTCATGGTATTATATGAAACAGCCTGCAGCCTATGAGAGTTTAACACAGCTGATCTAAATTATATAAAAATACCATGATCACACGTAGAAATTCAGTATATAATGGAAATGGACAGCTAATGACAATGAGGGAAATTTTGAGGAAGTGGCTGAATTCAAATACCTAGGAACAATAATCACAAATAGGAATGAGATGCATAAAGAAATTAAACATAGGCTCAATTCTGGAAATGCATGCTATTATGCATTGCAGAGACTTTTGATGTCCCAACTCCTTTCAAAACACGTTAAGCTGAAAATATATAAAACTATTATTCTACCAGTTATATTATATGGGTGCGAAACATGGACTCTTACTTTAAGGGAGGAAAGGAGATTACAAGTATTTGAGAATAAAGTACTTAGGAAAATTCTGGACCAAAGAGAGATGAACAGACAGGTGAATGGAGAAGACT
Source organism: Diploptera punctata (assembly GCA_030220185.1). NCBI lineage: Eukaryota > Metazoa > Arthropoda > Insecta > Blattodea > Blaberidae > Diploptera > Diploptera punctata. The sequence goes on along the minus strand of JASPKZ010003300.1, from coordinate 33,420 downwards.
TCATAACAATGAACTACATGGTCTTTATAGGAAGCCAGATATAATAAGAACAGTTAAGTCTCGTAGACTGCGATGGGCAGGACATGTTGCACGTATGGGGAATGAAAGACGTGCCTGGAAACTTCTTGTAGGAAAGCCAGAAGGAAAACGCCCAGTTAGTAGACCAAGAATGAGGTGGGAGAACAACATTAACTATGATTTGAGGGAAGTAGATTATACAGGGAATGATTGGAAAGCATTAGCTCAGGATAGGTATGTATGGAGAGCTTATGTCCGCGCGGCCATGAACCTACGAGTTCGATAGTGCCAGTGAGTAAGTAAGTATACCCTATGTACTGCATATAGTCACATTAGAGCAATACCTTAAGAGTTAAACATTACAATGAAAACCCAGCTGTTTTGAAAAACACATACATATATCTTAATAAATTTCGGAAATAAGACAGACTCGAACTCGCGACGTATACATTACTAACCGCCATGCATTAACCAACTGAGCTATTGCTTCGAGAGAGAGAGAGAGAGAGAGAGAGCGAGAGGAGAGAGAGGGAGAAGAAAAGGCAGAGGATATAGACCCGCGGATTCATCCTGACCCAGCGATGAACACCGAAGAATGGAAGGAACCAAACTTCTTCCTAAGACACGTGTTCACGAGGACCGCCACACATGGATTCCACTACAGAGTATGTACCAAAAATGGTTTTCCACCTCGCATCGAACCAGTGTATCTTCAAGCTATGTGAGCAAAAATGTCAACAATACCACCTTATTGACTGCATAGCAAGAAGAAAGCAACTAAAATTCTATACAGACGATAATAATTTTCAGTAATTGTATTATAATATACACAGTGTGTTTAATAAATATTTATATATCTTAATAAAATGTAAATAATATGTATTTATCTGTTCAATGATTGAATTTTTCTCCCGAACACAGATCTAACATTGCAAAGATCCGAAGAGAGATCGACCTTCACCCATCTGCTTACCGGATGAAACATATTTTTTATTAAACCTCGAATATAGACGAATACATCCAGAAACACTTGCCCTATTTAAAATATGTCCATGGCTGTGTCTTTAATTAAAATTATTAACTTTTATACTATTTCATGAAAGGTTTTATTGCAGGCAATACTATACCACCGTGTTTGTAATTAAATTATCTTTATTTTGATATGTATTTCGATTGGTAAACAGAACAGTGCATTCACCTATATTAACTTACCTGTTTATATCTTCTTGCCAGGTAGTCATGACCAGAAATGAGTTGGCAATACTACCTAGGCATATTCTTTATGTTTCAAACTCTCGGTTCAAATATATATTGTTCGGTAACCAAGTGGGTGAAGCATCCGAAGGAATTAATTAAAATAATTTAATTAAAGATGGCCATGAACATATTTTAATAGGTAAGTGTTTTCTAGATGTATTCGTCTATATTCGTGATTTATAATAATATGTTTTCATCCGGTAAGCAGATGGGTGAAGGTCGAACCCTCTTCGGATCTTAGACTATAACCCATATAAACTGCTACACATACTTGACTAACTTCTTCCGCCATTTTGTTACAGTACAAATAGATCACTATTTGCTTGAAAGCTAACTTTTAAAAATAAATTTAAACATGTCTGGAAGAGAGTAGGAATATTTTTACATCCACTATGCCGTGATATTTTCCGGATAGATCACTAATCCACTGGAAACTCGACTTTCGAATTTTTGTAGGTTAGATCTATTTTAGGGGTACCTATTCAATTATAAAATTATTCACACAATTTGGTCAAATATTTTTCAGGGACAATATTTGCTATAGAACTACTATATTTATTAATAAGCCTATAAGACTATTATAGATTTTATGCGATCAGGTACGCCTTTTCGTTGCGGGTTGCAAGCTAGACAAATGAAGTTAGTATCAACATTATGCGGTTGTAGCTAGACAAATGAAGTTAGAGTCAACATTATTGTTTATTTTTATACAAAAAAGTAATCTATTCGATAAATAAAATTCAATGAAAGCTGTAATATATTAGACACTCGGAATACAAGTGATATAAGTCCACAATTTTTTTTTTTGTGATAGTGAGTGTTAAAGATATATCAGAATTAAAAAATCAGCGTAAACTTTACAAATCAAAATTTGGTTTATTTTAAAAAGAACATGTTTTTTTCACTTATTATTTGTGGATTTGAGGATATAGAATAAACATTTGAAGTTATAATAATGTTTTAAATAAAAAATATGGACTTGCTTCAGTTTTTTCTACTGAAAATAATTATTACACAAAATTTAAAACGGCTTATTAAATGTAACAAACGTTATTGTTTCTCCGTGATCATTTCTGGAATGTATCTTATCTTTTTTTATTCCCTTACACATTCAAACATAAAACAATTCGTCATTGTCATCAACTTCTACATCATTTTGATCAAGCTGTGATTGACGGGTTGTGTGAAATGATGGGGAAAATATTTTAAAGAAAAGAGTGGTGGAGGGATGCAAGAAATTAAAGACAGCAAATCCAACAAATATTTCTTAGCATTAGTTAACTACACCGTCCCTGTGTGACCAGACGATCTTCATATGATAACTGTTTGAGCTGGTTTTCCTTTGCCTTTCTTTCCCAATTAAAGTTCATAGAACTCTCATATTCCGAATCAAGACTGGTTGTGTTATTTGAGTGCAAAACATACTTCTTTTTTCAAAAGTTAGCCATCGCATTTCTAGTAAATTAACATTGTGGCCGTCAACAGTTTTCTTTCTATTCACAATAGCTTCTTCCATTTCTTGGTTGACAAAGTCACTATGTTTCATTTAAACTATTTTGAAAGGATTCTTTCTCTTAGATTCCTTCACAATGTATTGTGAATAAATATGTGTAACTTTCCTACTCTTTGCTTCTATCAAGCCAAAATCTTGTTATTAGGCAGGTATGAATATTCAACTTTCATAAGATTCATGATGGGTTCCGTTGAGGTATTATTCAAAATTAAATATAAATTATGGAAAATTCACCTGAAAGGTCCGTCCCTTCAACTTAATATTAGTATTTAACTGTGGCGCTTTCGGGACTTGATGGGACAGTCCCGAAAGCGCTATAGTTAAATAACCAATTAAGTTGAGGAGACGGACCTTTCAGGTGAATATTCCATATTTTATATTTTAATTAGGTATGAATATTCTGACACTAAAATGTATTGTGTATAACTTCAATGTCCATACCAGGGTTTGTAGTAGGTTCTTCAATGCAATGCCATTTTTATATTCCGATTCTGTCCAGTGCAGCTGTCGGAATACAAGATCATATGACTACTATGTTTTGCATGTTCTTTTAGATGTTTCACTTGGCAAGATGAAAGATCCTATGATCCTCTTCCCCCATCAGTTTCATTCCAAATGTATATAAAACCATTACTTCCATTGAATGAATGTACTTCAAAGTTGTAAAGATGTTATATTGCCTTCATTTTCTTCTGAATCTCTTTTCCATCCATAGTAATTATGAACTCTTGTAATAGAACATTAAGAATATGGAGTGTGGACTTGCTTCACTTTTTTTCTGAATATTGATAAACATCTGATTCAGTGGTCACGTAAAGTGCTGCCAACTAAAGACGTATAACTCAACTAAGGATTTATTTCACTAGTCTTTAAAAAAGTACTATATTGGAGAGTATAACAAGACTCTAATCTTTTTTTTTTTGGACTTATACCACTTGTATTCTGAGTGTCTCATATATCTTCAAAATGTATTGTTAACTGGACAATTCGCAGTGTAGATGAACAAAGAACTTACATAATGAAATAGAAGTATTATTTTACAAAATTTACATACAATATTTTAAATACACTTTGAACTATTTGAAGTCACCAGCTACGACTAATTAATAGGAGTCTGAAATGGTTTCAAAGTTCTTTTGGAATATTTTCCAATTTCTTTTCTAGTGTCTATTTCTCTTAGCTCATAGGTGGTATCATTAAAATTTTTAAATATTTCATAGGGACCTTTATACAATAGGTTCATCCTATGATATTGTTTCTTTAAAGCATTGGATAGTGAAATATCCCTTATGAGAACTTTGTCTCCAACTTTGGGATTCCACTTCCTTTTATGTCTTTAACCTTATTGTTGCGCTTTTCTGCGCGACATTCTAACCTTTCAATAACTCTTTTACATATTTCCTCGGATGTCCTCCTGGATTTGACTTTTATCAATGATGAGTTATACGTCTTTAGTTGGCAGCACTTTACGTGACCACTGAATCAGATGTTTATCAATATTCAGAAAAAAAGTGAAGCAAGTCCACACTCCATATTCTTAATGTTCTATTACAAGAGTTCATAATTACTATGGATGGAAAAGAGATTCAGAAGAAAATGAAGGCAATATAACATCTTTACAACTTTGAAGTACATTCATTCAATGGAAGTAATGGTTTTATATACATTTGGAATGAAACTGATGGGGAAGAGGATCATAGATCTTTCATCTTGCCAAGTGAAACATCTAAAGAACATGCAAAACATAGTAGTCATATGATCTTGTATTCCGACAGCTGCACTGGACAGAATCGGAATATAAAAATGGCATTTGCATTGAAGAACCTACTACAAACCCCTGGTATGGACATTGAAGTTATACACAATACATTTTTAGTGTCAGAATATTCATACCTAATTAAAATATAAAATTATGGAAATATTCACCTGAAAGGTCCGTCTCCTCAACTTAATTGGTTATTTAACTATAGCGCATATAATTATAAACAAAACAAAAACCCTTATTATTTTTATATGGGGATAAATATCCGGTTTTAAAATTGCCCCTGATTTATTTTAATCTTAGCTACAACTAAGTGTCAGGCTAAATTAAAATAAATCACTTTCCCCAAATATCAAGTTTCTTTCTATACAAGATTCATCTGTATTAGAATCAATACAATGTAATACATCACAATTATAATATAACTGCGGCAGAAATGAAATTTATGAGACGTACTGCGGGCTATTCAAGGACAGACCATAAAAGGAATTCTGAGATTCTCAAAGAATTACACACAGAATCAGTCATGGAATATGTACAAAAATACAGAAACAACTGGAAATCTCACGTGCGAAGAATGAGCAGAACAAGAATACCACGTCAGATCTTAAATTACCAGCCACCAGGCAAGAGATCTTTGGGCAGACCCTTCAAACGTTGGATTGAGACCGTAACAGACCACTAGGTCTATCACATGAAGGGAAGAAGAAGAAGAAGAAATTTATGGTAAATGTTGATCAAAATATTATGCTGCTATGAATATTCATAATTATGACGAAGAAAACAGAATTTTATTTCCCAATGAAATATATGTGATGAAAAATGTTATTAAATATCAAATCAAATTAAGTCTCTTGCAGTACTATTATTTTAATTTCTGGTTTTTATCATAGAGTTTCATTCATATAGAACTTGGTCCTAACATTTATTAAAATAAAAGTTTATTAGTATTCACTGGACAGTGACATAAGTATTTTTCTGTTCTTAATGTGTCACTGTTTGTTCACAATAATGTAACTCTCTTATCCTACTAACTGAGCTTGAGTTCCCTTACAACTTACCGTTGGAGCAAGGAAGCTAGATTAAGTTAGACTAGAAGTTGCACAGTGCAATTATCGAATTGATGATCATTGCTGTACCAGTCTCCGAAGATTTCCATCCACTATTATTTCAATTCTTAATCCTCCCTTAAATGTAATTTTATTTACCCTTTACACATTATCTTCTGTCTTCTTCTTGTAGTGAATTCAATTAGGCAATTTTGTTGTTAATCGTCTGTATAAATAATTTAAACCGCTGAATGTCCATTCTGCCTACTTCAGATACTTTCCATTCTTGTTTTATTTATTTATTGATTTTTTATGGACCAATATGCATATCAAAGAACTGATTAACTCAGATTTCAGCGCTTCAAACTCCTATTCTGTAAGGTCCAAAATTCCTATCCAGGTGTCGAACATGATTTTTGTTTTCGTAGACTTCATGAAAAATTCTTGAATTTTGATATCGACATCCTAGGCGTATAAAACTACATTCTCTCCGTTCTACTATATGGCTGCGAAACATGGACTCTTACTTTAAGGGAAGAGAAAAGATCAACACAGACCAATAAAACGGATTATTGGATTAAATGTTAAGGTGGTTTTATATAAATATTATAAAATATTTTTCATATTAATTATGAATATTACGAGTATTAGAAAATAAATTTTTAGGAAAATTTTGGACCAAAGAGAGATGAAGAGACAAGCAAACTGAGAAGTCTACATGACAGAGAGATATATGATCTTTATGGGAAACCAGATACTGCGATGGACAGGACATGTGGCACGAATGAGGAATGAATGTGGGGCATGGAAACTCCTTGTAGGAAAACCAGTGGGAAAACCGCCAAGTAGATAGGCTAATATTGAGGTGGGAGAAAAACGTTAAAAATGATTTGAGGGAAGTAGAGTATACAGAAGATGATTTGAAACATTAGCTCAGGATAGGGATGTATGGAGAGCTTATGTCCGCGCGGCCATGAACCTCCGGATTCGACAGAGCTAATGAGTTAGTTAGTTAGTTAGACGTAAGATAACTAAAGATGTTCAAGGTAAAACTAACGCTTCAAATCATGAAATCCAGTTGTTACAATCGATATAACATATATATATATATATATATATATATATATATATATATAGGGAATCCATTTTAAGAGGAAATCTCGCATCATTCTTCCGCCGCCACTGTGAGCAGTACGTCCGTAACATGGGAGACAAGTTGTACACAACATCCACGCGGTTAGTTACTTCAGTGAGTTTAATGGGACGCATGTCGCTTGTCGTGTGTAACATAAGAAAGTAATCGAAAATGAACAACGAATTTATTTGGTGGAATGTTACTTATTGAGAAATAATCATAGAGAAGGCGCGTTCGGAGATTTTATCAAACATATCCTGACTGTACGATTCCTACAAAATCATGCCTTTCGAAGTTGATGAAAAGTGGCGTACAACAGGTTCAGTTTGTTTCATACCGAAAAGCGTGAAGGCACGTTTTAACAGTAGAGAAACTTGAGGATACTCGGGTGCGATTAGAAGTAAGTCCTAGAAAATCACAAAACGTTTGGCGCAGAAAACTAACATATCCAAGGGGTCAGCGCACAAAGCGACCGACTGCTAAAATTTCGACCTTATAAACAAAGGTTTATGCAGGAACTTAAACAGGCAGATTTCGCCGAAGAATAAGGTTCTGTAATTGGTTTCTGGAAGTGTATATAATGGGATTTTGGATCCACAGCTAATGTCTATTTTTGACGAGGCATGGTTCCATCTTTCGGGACATGTCTTCTTCTTCTTCCTTCCAAGTATTAGGCCAAGGCCTGTTACGATCCTATAGAAAATTTTCCCTCCAGCTTCTTCCGGAAAATTCTCGTATAAGACTTGAAAGCATAATAATAGTCCCTTCGATTGGTTGCTGGCCAAAATTCCCAAAATGTGCGAATGGGGAGTACTAAGAACCCGCATATTATAAAGGAAGTACCTTTGCATCCCATTAAAATAGGGGTTTGGTGTGCGGTAAGCACACGACGGATAATTGAGCATATTTTTTTAAAACAGTGTAAACTCAGCTGTTTATGTGACAACAATATTGCGTCCATTTCTTAAATAATTGACACAGAAAGAAAAGTGTTATGGATATTTTCAACAGGATGGTACCACAGCGCATACCGCTCATAATTCTATAGAAACTCTACGTGAAGTTTTCGATGACAGGATAATTAGCACAGGTTTATGGCCCCCTAGACCAGCGGACGTAACTTACTGTGATTATTACCTTTGGGGATACCTATAGGGGAAAGTTTACCGAAATGATCATCATACATTAGAAGAACTTAAGGTCGAAATAACACGTGGGATGCAGTCTATTTCGGAAGCGGAATTACAGAAAGTGACAGATAATTTGTTCAAACGATATGAGGCATGTTTTACTGCGGACGGGGGTCATTTTCAACAGTGTCTCAAATAAATGGAGAGTAATAAGCCTGTATGTGTAGGCCTATATTTTATAATAATCTAAATTAGTTGAATTATTTTATTTTGTAGCTTCTAACTGTCTTAATTTGCCGGTAGTAACGGAACACGTTCCCCGCCGATGCAAGCACAATAGCGGGGAAAGTGAGAGCCGCTGCAAAGCTGTAAAAAAAGGTTTCCGCTTTAAATGGATGCATAAATCAATTGCCGTGCGTCGTCTCGCAAAACTCGAAAATGGCTCTACTACCGATTTTTATGAAAATATTAATGTGTGTTTGAGTGGGTTCCTGGATGTTTTAGATTCACAACTGGACCCTATAAAACTATTAGGTGTGGAGTTCACCAAAAGTGAAAAATCCTCTAGCGGTCACAATTTTCGATGTTTCACAGCGAAACTCAGAATATCCTATTAAAATAAATAGGGGTAGGTATTATCCAAAACAAGCGAAATCCGACAATTAGAAATAGAGGTTTATCTGAAATCCGAAATTGAAAATTGTCTAAATTGCTGGACGGATTTTGATGAAAATTTTGTGTGTATTTCAGTATGTCCTTAAATGGTTTAGATTCAAAACCATTAGGTGTAGGAGTTCACCTGAAGTAGAAATTTAAAAATTGCTCAAGCGGTCACAATTTTCTACGTTTCACAATGAATTCAGTGTATCCTATTAAAATAAACCTAGGCAGGTATTACCAAAAAATGAATAAAACCGACAATTAGAAGTGGAGGTTTATCTGAAATCCGAAATTATAAACTGACTAGCAACCACCATGTTTGGTTCGTCTCAGCGTATACCTTATGATTTATTTAACATTTAATATTTAATTTATTTAGGCATAGCAACGCACGCCGGGTAATAGTTAGTTTATAATAAATTATATCGTCTTCTTCTTCCTCTACGCATAAAAGCTGGCAGCTTGTTGCGTGTTCTTTCACTACAGGTCCGGGGTATGGTGACGTCCTTCCATCGTAGTTGCCTTCCTAAAGGCCTTTTCTGCTGAGGTGTCCAGTCACGTACTTTCTTCACTAATCTACTGTTCTCCATTCTATCTATGTGATCGTTCCAGTTTAGTCTTCTATCATTTATCCAGAGGTTTATACGTTCAATTTCACATTCTTCTCTAATAACAGAGCTGCGAATTTTCTCTCTCAGCGATTTTCCTACGATTTTCCTTAAAACTTTTATTTCGGTTGTTTCTTTGATTTGTTTTGTTTTTTGAATTTCTGTTCGGCATTCACAACCATATGTTAGAACTGGTCTTATGACAGATTTGTAAATTCTTACTTTTGTATCTATTCTTAAATTTTTATTTTTTCCAAACAGTATTGTTTAAACATCCCAATTATATCGTAATATTATTTAATTTTGTTATCAAAATAACTTATTTTAATTCAATACGATCTGCAAAACAATAACAAATGATATATGGAAAATATTGTTTTATTAAACCTGGGTTCCATTAACAATGATGGTGTCGAGAAGTGGCTCGCCACTCTATAAAGCTGTTCCATTTGTTCTCTGACGTGCTTCTCGCTTTCACGGTCATAGAGCTATATGGTTCTCAAAATTCAAGCTCTTCAACTTGGCTTCCTTTAATAACATGTTCGAAGCGCCCTTCATGAACTCAGTAAAATAATGATGCAGTTCCTTTGGGACACATCTATTAGCACTTGAAAAACTTATGGAATATCATGGATTTTCTTCTCGACGAATGAATAAATTATAGTTTAAAAAACTAAAACAACACACTTCATTAGAAAACCGAACTAAAAAATGAAAAATAATTTTAATTTCCAACACGCTTGGAATAAAATTAAAGTGGTCAACAACAAAATCGCTTGAATAAAACTAGAATTATCTACAAAAAAATTTACCATCAAAAGCGTGGGGTGCTCTATATCAATTAATGTATTTGATAATAAACAGATATTGGTAAAAAGTATAGTCTCTAAGAAGAAAACGTAAAAACCATAAAAAACACCCCACGCTTTTGATGGTAAGATTATTTTGTTTTGTAGATAATTCTAATTTTATTCTAGATGTGTTGGAGATGATGTTTTTGTTGACAACTTTAATTTCATCCCAAGCGTGTTGGAAATTAAAACTATTTTCCATTTTTAGTACGGTTTTCTAATAATGTGTGTTGTTTTAGCTTTTTTAAACTATTATTTATTTTTTTTAGATTGGTTTTCTAATAAAGTGTGTTTTTTTAGTTTTTAAACTATTATTTGTTTTTTAATTTTTAGTTTAATTGATTATCATAAACCGGAATCCCATGAAATTCATGGATAAGTCCGCAACCTATTATACTGGTTTTTATTTTTTTATGTCCTGATGATCCTGGCTAGGATCTTAGAAACAATTATGAAATTATTGTATTGCCATTGGTCCTTTACAAGTATACGAAGTTTCAAGTCGATCCAATATTTTTAAGTGGGTGAAAATCGTGTTGAAAGATTCCGTTACATAGATAGATACAGATCAAGCTAATATAAAGCGTGTAAAAAGAGGCAATTTAAATAACTTACTTATGCTGATGTCTACAAAATCAGCATATGATGAAAGTTAAAAATTAAATTGTATCTGATGGTAGGTCCCGTCGTCTTCAACTTCGTTAAAATATTGTATATAAAATTAACTGGAGCGCTTTCGGAAGTTATCTTCCATCTTCTGCAGGTTGAGTTTCCGCTATTTGTTGTTGTTGTGTATGGTGATGTTTACTCAAACTATGTATTTGTAGCAGCAACTGACTTGTTTTTGACGATCTCGTATAATGGGTTTGACTGGGGTGCGTTCTCATTGAGAAGTGAGGTGTTTTTCTGTTTCCTTTATAATTTCGAGGTCTTCAAATATATTTATCCTAGCTGGAATGTTTTCTCGGTGGATTATCGTGAGAGTGTTTTCAATTGTGTTCATTCGATGACATCACATTAACGCAGGTTAGATAGTTAATTATTTCTATCCATCTGTATACCCCGTACTTCCCCGCGAGGGAATTAGGGAGCTTTCTAATGATAGTGTTTCAAGCAAGCTAATTTGGTTACGCTTATTTGCCTACATATGTCAACGAGTGCCTAGAGGGGAACTGAGGTATTACTTGGATAGACAACGATCGGTAAATTTTGCACAGAGGCCTCTTTATTCAGGCTTGTTGTTCTTTCATGAGCCTGAAAATCGGGACTCGCGGCTTAAAATCCCTCCCGAAGGACTTGTCCCTTGGATTTTTCCAACATAAAAATGCATAGATCCCGGCCGGGTTCGAACCCGTGTCCCTCGGAAGTGGAGTAAAGGAACAACTAGTCTATCGTGACCGACGTATGAGTATCTTATTATATAAATAAAACTTAGAATGTAAATAAATATGAGTAATTTGATCAAATCTTACTATCTGCTAGGTTACTCAACCGAGGCCAAGTCGAATCATTAACTATTTTTAATCCCTTCTCAGTCAATAAAAGTGGTGTTCATTCTTACTGGAACTTCACTCGCTTGAAAATAGTGGTACGGAATAAAGTTTGATGCAAGGAAAATCAATTATTTAACCGTGGATGTTGAATTTGGAATTCGTTAGTAAGCAGGGTTCGTTTGACTCCTTGGGTTATGCTAACAGCCTTCGATAACTGTGAGCAATCATATACCTGAACGAGCAGGAGACGACGCAATCGAATGGAAACTGAATACATGAGATATATTCATTCGCAAACTCTCTCGAGCATCAAAATCCTTGCCTAATAAATTCCTCTTACGCATCAACCAATCCGTATCAAATAAGATTGAGGTATAATCCTCCGTAACTCCTTGCCACGTACAATCATATCCTATGGCTTACTTCATTAATTATTCAATTACGCAAATTCAGAGAAATTCAGAGTGAAGGAGGTATTTGCTCATTTTACAATGTCATAATTTTTATCGTTCAATGATAAAATTATTCTTTGCGTGATAGTACGTTTTGTCGTACTTACAGCAATGACGACCATCATTGAAAGTTCAACTTCCTACATTTCGGGGTTGCCAACCTAAATAACTATACTGAAATAAAATAACTATACTGTAATATTACATATTACCAACACGCGTGTAGGAAGTAAAACCACTGCCCTCATGTATGCTACATACAATATATATACTAAAAATATATATAAAGTAGTGATAATATACGTTATTAGAAACAAATCATTTTAAATTAACTGAACTTTATTTGAAACAATATTAAACAATAAATACGTATTTGACGCCATTTTATCACTAATTGGTCTCACGTACACTTGTACTTTCAACTAATAACCATTAGCCACAGTGTTAACGTTAGTCAGTTGTTTATAATGAAAGCAAATATATCCAACAAATGTCATTATTTTATTAATATTTTGAAAACACCATCGCGCAAAAAATAATGTACAACGCACGTTTGAGAAGTGTTTTACAGAATCTCGGAAATTAAAAACCTCGCTATCGCTCAGTTATTAATCATTTTCCTCGATTCTATAAAAATACTTCCCAACCACGCATCGTAATATACTATTGTTCACTACTATACTAATGATGGCTTAATTATCATTCTGTTTTTAGGGAAGTAAGTTGGAATTTTCAGGGAGGCTTTAGTATTCATTGACAACGGCATGTAATAGCTCAACTTACTTCCCTAAGGAGGGAAAGTAATTGACTTAATTAATAATGTTAAAAATGTTACTTATTTAAAATGTTATTCAGTAATACAATACAATTTTATTGTATCACACTTATTGTAGATACTTCGATAATTCAAATTTATAGCGATTGAATAGTTGTTACAATTGTTAACATTAGCCACAAAGTTGGTTGATTTTTATTAGTATTTTTCTTATATATTTCAGTATGTTACTCTACTTTATGTACTACAGTTTTTTTAACTTACACCAGTCCTTAAATATTCTGTATATTTTTATATCAATTTTTCTACTTTGCTGGTAATAGAAAATGAACCGCAGCATTCGCCTCTTCATCTACATCACAATTAATCATATATGTAATTAATATGCAGTCTGAAACTGTTATTTAAAATGTCTGCCACTAATTTAGACAACAATAAAAATTTAAGTTGTTTCATCAACATTCCCTTGCTATCAAACAATTGAACTCTTCAAACCAAGATATAAATTCACACGAAATATAAAAATTAAACATAATTATTAGTATAGAAGTAAACAAAATTATATACGCATTTCGAGAAGTAAGTACATTACCAGTCACGAATTTATTTGGTAGCCCTCGCTAAAGCTCGGGGCTCAAACACGTCCTCTACTAGTAATGTACTACTTACCTCCCTTGTTACGTACATAACTATTCTCTTTGAGAAGCTTTAATGTTTAAATTAACAAAATAAAATGTATTCTGTTAGGTATTTGAATGTGGCGGACCGCAGTGAAAACGGAATCGTGTGTAACTGTTATTATTAGGTATATTGTATAATTAGACACACATTTAAGTGGTTTCTTTTTGTTCATTTTCTTCTGATTTATTAAAAATATTAAATTAATTGAACCAACTGATGTATCCAAAAGGATATGTTACGAATTTAAGGGTTTTAACTGTTATATGTCATACTATATTTATTATTGTTGTTTTATCCTGTCGTCTAAACATATTAAATATTTCATAAAGAAACTGAAATTAGTCAATAGGATCTATAAGTATAAAATCACTTCGTCTAAAAACTATAATTTATTTTGATTTATTTTGCACCTTTTTTTTTTTTTTTTGCTATAACTTACCATAAATCATATATTCGACGATGCGTGCAAATTACCCAGAGAGTACTTAAATACCATCAGCTTATAATTCGCTTCCTGAATGTAACCAACAGAACCTAACGCTACTTTCGGATGAACTTGTGGGACACACAAGTTACCACGCAGTCTTCAGCTGGGCCCAAATACAGACTTATTTTATCTTTCCAGTAATAATGCACATATAGTGTTTTACTTATAATACTGTAAGATCCTAATCAGATTTAACTTTAATAATATTCTTTACTTCCACAATATTTGAATACGGCTACACAAAGTTTATATGTAAATAATAAAATTGTAATCGACATGGGTTTTAAATCAAAACAACAAAAAATGATAATAATAAATCGTGGTGTCAGACTGGATGTCCTTTATCACATTCTATTTTTAATTCATATATGTATAGACGAAGTTATGCTGAAGTGGCAGATTAATTTAAATAAACATTTTAAAATAAATAATAAATTGTTGGATACAATATTATTTGCCGATCAAGTAGTGTTTTCCAGTTCAGAAGATGATCTAAAAAGAGTTATTTTTAATTTGGAACAAATAAGTGCCAATTACAATTTAAAACTTTCAAAGAATAAAACTAAAATTTTAGCATTTAAAGGACATGATACCTTAAGAGCAATTGATGATAACATTTTAGAGCAAGTGAATAGTTTTAAATATCTAGGTTTCAATTTATATTATATTAAAATTGAATATATTAATGACAAAATAAGTAAATTTAATCTAATGTGTGGCATTAATAAACGAACCCTTAAAAAAACAAGAAAAGAAACAAACATGAAATTTTATAAAGTAATGGCTGCCACTGTATTGATGTTTGGATCAGAATGTTGGACGATCACTAAATGACAAGAACAAAGATTGGAAGCAGCTGAAATGCGATTTTTAAGAAATCTAACAGGATACACTCTGCTGGATAAGAAAAGAAATGAAGATATAAGAAAGGAACCAAATATTTTCAAACTTACAGACTAAATAATTAAATATGTCGTAATGTCATACATAGGCCTACTTTCAAATAAAATATCTAAACACTTTAAAAATTTGAACATTAATGTGGCATTTAAAACTAATAAAACTCTACAAAATATAATAAAAAACAATAAAACCAAAATAAAAAAATAAAAATTATCAGGTGTATATAAATTGAAGTGTGGCACATGTGACAATGTCTATATAGGACAAACTGGTAGACCATTTACCTCTCGGGTAAAGGAACACATGAGAGCATATAACAGAAATTTAGAATATTCAAAATATGCTAACCTCCTATTCCAATTTAATCATTGTTTCGATCCAAATTTTGAAATTGTACATGTTTGTGATAAGGGTAAGAAGTTAGATCTTTTGGAGGCTGTAGAAATAAATAAATTGAAAAGTAGTAACAAACTGTTAAATTCTCAACTTGATTTGAATGAATCCCCTTTGTTAAATTTAAAAATTTAAACAAATATTGTTGTATTGTTGCTTAGATCAGTTAGAACACAATTCATAATTTGTTAACATGTATGATGAAGGTACTGCGTACCGAAACAGCTGTCACTGAATTATATAATAAATATGAAAATGTATTTAATTAATAAATATAGGAACGCCTGGAAAGAACATGTTGATAGAATGCCAGAAGAAAAAATTCCTAAAGTATTGCTAAATTATAAACTGCATGGAAGGAGAAATGTTGGACGCCCACACAGAAGATGGTCTGAACAATTCTAGCTTTCATGAAACCGGAACGAGCCAAAAGGCTTAATCCCTGGATTATTATGATGGATATTCTACGCAAATCATGAGAGGACAAAAGAGGATCGATAATAGCACAAAACGTAGGTTCAAGTCAACACAGTAATACCTAAGCAAATAACAGAGACAAGGCATGTAAGCTTTAACTAAAATTAATTTAATATAATAAGCCATAAGTGATAAACTGAAAGTTAGCTGTTTGAACCAAATTAACTAAAACATAGTAAACAAAACGAACAGTCGTTAGCAAACGTTAATTATACAAAACTTGTCCATTCATGCCCAGTTTTCAGTTACTCCCAAAATAAAGTACAATATTCTTCTAACAGCTTTTGATGTTGATAAAAGAATAATCCCAGGCAAGGAATCGCTTGTTCGATCACTGCCGACTTGACAGAATGAAAAGTTGACTTCGACTGTTAACGATGAAGGGCTTCTGGTCGCGGACATCATACATCGCGCACACAACTTGCGCTGATGACGTGATAAGGAAGGGGGAACTAGGAGAGGATCGAGCACAGAACACATACACGGCTCAGAGTCTACAATATACATCACAGGCAGTCAATTTTATGTCACCACGGTTCAATTTAAGTATGTTTTTTAAATGATTTAGACCTAATAAATGAATATGTATATAAAACGTAATCTATTCCTGTCACATCCGAAATTAGATAATTAATCCCTAGAAGAAAAATTGGAACTTACAATACATGAACATGATATATTCTTGAAGGAAACGCTATAGTTGTCTTCTTCCTCATTTTTTTACTCTGTCCTACTTTTGTGATGCATGCCCTGAGCGAGTCGCTTGTAGACAGAAAACAATTAACTTCGAAATTTACTCTAGGCAGATACACATTAGTGAACCTCGTGGGATATGTGTTTAGCACGATCTGATTATCCACTATCAAAGACATTACAATCAAGGAACATACCCCAAATCTAACGTTAATATTTAAAATTCCCTACAGCAGCGGGAACCGAACCAGGGAATCTGAGTAAAAACTAGAACTCATTGACAATGCAACAGCAAAAAGGAAGACAATTCAATACTTTCCGAAAGTATTCAATGCCACCAAGTTGTCATTTCGACATTCTGGTTTTCTCTCCTGGTTCCGAAACATTAAAATAATAAATATAATATAATCGGTGCAGATGATAATAATAATAATAATACTAATAATAATAATACTAATAATAATAATACTAATAATAATACTAATAATAATAATACTAATAATAATAATAATACTAATAATAATAATACTAATCCATCCATAGTAATTCTGCCCGAAGGCAGGTCCTTCACTGCAACCATAGCATTTTCATGCTATGCTTGCAGCTTTACTAGGGAATTGAAGGTGTGGTAGCTTCCCGTTGCTTTCCACAACGGTGAAGGATGGTGATGATGATTATGATGATAATGATAAGGATGATGATGATGATGATGGCCATATGATTTCGGGGACCATTTAGGCCGTAAAGTTTTCCTGACATTTGTCTTACAGGTGAGGAAAACCCCGATAAAAACCTCATCCAGAAAAACTGCCCCGACCGGGGATCGAACCCGGGCCCGCTGCGTGACAAGGCAGCACACTACAATAATACTAATAATACTAATAATAATAATAATAATAATAATAATAATAATAATTAATAATAATAATTAATAATAATAATTAATAATAATATTAATAATAATAATAATTAATAATAATAATATTATAATAATAATAATAATAATAATAATTAATAATAATAATTAATTAATAAAATAATTAATAATAATAATAATTAATAATAATAATAATAATAATAATAATAATAATAATAATAATAATAATAATAATAATAATAATAATAATAATGGAAACCGTTTTAAAAAACCAACCTTTCAACATTTCCTACTAGCAGACTTCTTTTTTTTTTTGCTTCAATTTATTTTTTAGACGCTTGAATATCTGACGTCATTAGCTTCTACTAACTCTGGATGTTTATCAGTAAACTATGAATGAGGTGGGAGAATAACATTAACCATGAGGTTCGTTGTGCTGGGGTTGATTGTTATCTAAATTGTGATAACCCAAACATGATTAGAGAAATGTTAATTACGTATAGTTCGATTTGTATTTAAAAGTACATGGGGCAGTATACTAAATCAAGAAACAAATTTTTCCTCTCGAACCCGAGACTTAATTCGCAATCTCTGAAATATAACCGTCAAATTTAACCGTCTGAGAAAAAAATAGTTCAGATTTTACAATTTCTAACAAATAGATTCTAAAAGTTGTATCGCACATTGGGGTAAATAAATAATAGTTTTAAAAAACTAAAACAATACGCTTTATTAGAAAACCGAACTAAAAAATGAAAAATAATTTTAATTTCCAACATGCTTGGAATAAAATTAATATGGTCAACAAAAAAAACTCCAATACATTTAGAATAAAACTATAGTTATCTAGAAAAAAATTACCAGCAAAAGCGTGGAGTGCTTTTATGGTTTTTTACATTTTCTTCTTAGAGACTTTACTTTTACCAATATCTGTTTATTATCAAATATATTAATTCATATAGAGCATCCCACGCTTTTTATGGTAAAATTATGTTTTTGTAGATAACTCTAGTTTTATTCTAATGTGTTGGAGATTATTTTTTTGTTGACCACATTAATTTTATCCCAAGCGTGTTGGAAATTAAAATTATATTTCATTTTTTAGTTCCGTTTTCTAATAAAGCGTGTTGTTTTAGTTTTTTAAAATCATTATTTATTTTTCATTTTTAGTTCCGTTTTCTAATAAAGCGTGTTGTTTTAGTTTTTTAACTATTATTTATTTTTATTTTTTAGTTCTAATATTTTACAGAATAAGATAAAAATGTAAATATCTTTAAATTCGATACTATTGTAGTATGAGCTAAAAGTAATACTCTACTAAAAAATACCCTCCGGGCCGGATTTGAACCAGCGACCTATGGACTACTGAAATTATATACCACTACAGTCCACCGCTCTACCAACTGAGCTTTACAACGATTGAGTAAGAAATTGGTAAGTCTGCAACGTAATATATCGGTTTTTATTATTTTGATTTTCTGCTGATTCTGGCTAGCATTTTAGAAACATTTATGAAATTATTGTATTGTCAATGGTCCTTTACAAGTATACAAAGTTTCAAGTCGATCCAATGATTTTAAGTGGGTGAAAATCGTGTTGGAAGATTCCGTTACATAATTACACAGCCACTTTTTTTTATTTTCTGATGATTCTGGCCAGAATTTTGGGGGGAAAAATGAAATTATTGTATTGCCATTGGTCCTTTACAAGTATACAAAGTTTAAAGTCGATCCAATGATTTTAAGTGGGTGCAAATCGTGTTGGAAGATTCCGTTACATAATTACACAGCCACTTTTTTTTATTTTCTGATGATTCTGGCCAGGATTTTGGAAAAAAAAAAAAAATGAAAATATTGTATTGTCATTAGTCCTCTACAAGTATACAAAGTTTAAAGTCGATCCAATGATTTTAAGTGGGTGAAAATCGCGTTGAAAGATTCCGTTACATAGATAGATACAGGTCAAGCTAATATAAAGCGTGTGAAAAGTACATATGTGTTTGATCCATAGTTTAAAATCGCTCTACGACAGGTCGGGCCTCCGGGTGTTGCATGGCACGTAAAGTGTACCTATAAGGTGAGAAGTTAAATGGATTTCTAAAAGTTTTCAAACAAATGTCTACAGTAAATAAATTATTAATTTCGAACACACAAAAATTATTTTCTATGTTATTGTAGCAAAGGTAAAAGTACGTTTATTGTTTTTTTTTTCAAAATATACCGGACGTCTAACAAGTAATATTCTAGTATATTTTAGACGTAATTAATCTATTTAACCCATTCGCTTCAGGTTTAAATGCTCAATGCATTTCCCCAGAAACCGGATTTAAGTTACCGTAAATTATATTGCCTATTTTCAGACATTAAAAACAAACAAAATATAACGGCACTTGAGATCACAATAAGGGCGAAGGTCAAAACACATCCCTGCATATTATTCATAAATGTTAGCAATTGATTACCTTGCTAAAAGATGTACAAAATATTGCAAAATATATAACAGTAGAGTTAAGCTAGTGTACCTCGTCTTCTGAGTTGAAGGTCATATAACTGCCGGTGAGTCTACCTCGTCTTTTGAGGTGAATGGGTTAAAATCCTTCCAAAAGTTCAATTCAAAATGTATTTGAAGTCTATAATTTAAAAGAATTTAATAGAAAATGTAAGTAAAGATATTTTGTGATAATTTCATAAATACAAAATAATGAAATTATTACGTATTAATCTTACATTATATTATCATTATTGAATTAGAATTCATTATTTTGTAGAGTTTCATTGTACGATATGACATAGGAACTTCTCATTGAGCTGGATCAAGTTGGAGGATCCTCCTCCAGATATTGATTTTCTAAGATTATACTATATTTGAATTATTGAGAGAAAATTGAATTTGTACAAGAATGAAAATATATAAAATTCTCGCTAGGCCAATAATCTGTTATGGCAGTGAAGCTTGGACCATTAGAACTCAGGATGGCCGTCATATTACAGCCACGGAGATGAAATTTCTGCGACGAACTGCAGGTTATAGCCTTCTAGACCACCAAAGAAATTCAACAATAGCCAGAGAGTTAAACATCGTACCTATATCTGAATACCTTCAAGAATATAGAAACAATTGGCTAGCCCATATTCAGCGCATGGATCGTCACAGAATACCAAAACAAATTATTTACTACATTCCTCGAGGCAGAAGATCTGTGGGTCGACCTTTTCGGAGATGGCGGGAGACCGTAACGGGCCACTGGGCCTAATACTTGAAAGGCAGATGATGATGAAATTGAATTTGTTAATATATTTTTTAAAGAACGTAATAATAAATACTGCGCCTTTAATCATGTTTGTTTGTTTTCCCTTCAACAAATCATTTTAAAAACTTTCCATCCTCTGTAAAGTGCAGATATTTTCTCCAAAATACATTTATGTCAAAATATAAAAATCCTTTTATAGAGCAATTTCACGTGTTGAATGAATATAAAATGATTTTATATATTCATGTTTCTTTATACACGCTTGTTATGCTCCGGTTAATCCCAGCATGCATCAGAAGAATTTATGAGATGAATATGTTATTAGCTTATTTCTATTCCACAACTTCTGCAAATCTCTTGCTCCCACGCTATACATTCCAACCTATACGCTCTCTCGATTATTTTACTCCACTGTCATCAATATTTGCAATTCGTTCGTTATAAATGTTTAAGTTGTCATAGTAACTTCTTCCTCGATAAAAGAGTTTCTATGAAATAAACTTCACTTGTTATGATCATCATCTTAGAAAGTCCGTGAAGTATTGGTGGCAAAAGACATATCATACTTGCTCAATAACTTAAGTCCTTGTTATGATACTTAAACTGTAGTCAGAATTAAAACTTTATTTATGCACAGAAACTTCCAAAGCTTTTTTTTTTTTCAAATATAATAGCGTAAGTGTATGAAGAGAAGAATGAAAAAAATCGTTACTGTTTCAAAGTATACTCGTAATATTCCATACACAATCAAATATTTTCTGAATGCCTATTTCCGTAAGTTCTTACGTATACCTACTGTTTTATCATCAATACAAATTTTATTAAATACTGACTAATACCCGGCGTGCGCTGCTATGCCTAAATAAATTGTGTTTTTATATTTAGTTGAATAAGTAAAAAGAAAAATAATTATAATATTAATGAATGAGTTGGAGAAAAAGTTTTAACATCTCACGTCATAAAGTTGCGTGTCTTCACGATACTGGTTTCAAAAGTATAGTATTACTTCCATCTAAATGAGTTGGAATTTGACTGAAGATGGAAGTAATACTATACTTTTGAAGCCAGTATCGTGAAGACACGCAACTTTATGAGCTGAGATGTTAAAGTATTTTCTCCAACTCATTCATTAATGTAAATACCTCATAGTGTTTTCTCCCACTGTAATTTTAATTAATTGTAATATTAATATTAATAATATTTATAATATTAAAATATTAAATTTATATCGTAATTATTTTAGATAGGCCTACCCCATGCTGATTGCCGGGAGTTTCCTGAAAATCTATTTATCCCGATCTTCTTGGCATCAATAAGCTTAAAGACAAAAATAGTTATTGTGAGTTATCCGTAAAAGATATAGTACATATGCTGTCGCAGACTTTTTGTAGAATGTTTTATATATTCAATTCTGTGTACATTAATTTGGTGTATTTGTTATGGTAGGCAGTGTAAGCCATTTAAGTGTCCAAAAAGCAACTTTTTAGTGCATCGATGCACTTTTTTTTACCTCCAGCCCTATAGTACATTCGGACGTATATAACATACGTTAATTGTCCCAGACGAATTCTCTAAATGATGGTGAAACGCCCATTCAAATCGATCAAGTTGTTTTTAAGTACATAAAGGACAGACAAACAGAGTCATTTTTATAAAGATTTTATGTATTTACCAGCTAATACCCGTAGTGCGCTGCTGCGCCTAAATAAATGAAAATTGATATGCTTTTATGTTTAGTTGAATAAGTAAAAGCAAAAATAATTATAAATTTATATTTTTTCGATACCCCATGCTGATTACCCGGCGTTGCCCGGGAATCTACTTATCCCGATCTTCTTGACATAAATGAGCTGAAATATGAAAATTAGTGTATTTTATGTCTAGTTATATAAGTGAGAGGAAAAATGTATATCGTAATCATTTTTAGATACCCCGTGCTGTTTACCAGGCGTTGTCTGGGAATCTACTCATCCCGATCTTCTTGACATAAATGTGCTGAAAGACAAACATTAATGTACTTCTTACGATTAGTCGAATAAGTAAAATGAAAAATAGTTATAAATGTATATCGTAATTGTTTAAGATTCCCGTGTAGATTACTCGGTGTTGCCCGGGAATCTACTTATCTCGATCTTCTTGGCATAAATGAGCTAAAAGACAAAATTCGTTATTGTGAGTTATCCGTAAAAGAATACCCGTCATGTGCTGCTATGCTTTCACAGGAATCTACATACTTGTCTCGATCTTCTTGGCATCAATGAAAGACAAAAATGGCTATTGTGAGTTATCCGTAAGAGATAAACATATGCCGTCGCGGACTTTTTTGTAGAGCTTTTAAGATATTCAATTCTATGCACATTAATTTTGTGTATTTGTTTTGGTTTAGGCAGCGTAAGCCATTTAAGCGTCCAAAGAGCTACTTTTTTCAGGTTTTCCACTACAAAGGGCGTTTTTAAGGGTGTAGGAGTTGATTATCACAACTCTCTTATAACCTATGTTCATCCCGGGAATCTCCAGAACATTTTTCAAAAAGTCCCATCACAATCGGATCAACGGTATGGCCGCGCATAAAGTACGAACAAACAAACAAACATTCATTTTTATAAAGCCTATTAGAAGAAGAAGATGTAATACCAAATACTGTTTTATTATTCGGCGAAATGTGGTTAACATGCTAGAATGTGTTCCGAGATTCACGGGTTAAAATTCTGCAGCGATCAAAGTATTTTTAAGGGAGTAAATCTGCAAGGTATATCTTATTTCTGAAGGGAAATAAAGCCATGGATCCCTTGTCAGAACATAAAAGAACCTCAAACTTGAAATAAACTCTACAACAATATGTATATTAAAAACTAAGTTCTTAAAATAGTTTATGATTTACTCTATCATGGAGATAATGATATTAAAGTTGATGCACTCTGTGTCTGGTCACGCATGCGATAATTTTTCTACTATAATCGGTGCACAATAATATTCTTAATAAGTATCATCATCATCATCATCATAGTACATTCACGAATTTAGGCCATTTGTTGACCTGTTTCGGCCTCAAGAGAAATATCATCCAGAAGTATTTTGAGTGACGTCCTGGTCTTCTTCTTCCTGCAGGTTGATATCTTAACATTTGTTTGGGTATCCTGTGATCTTCCATTCGATGAATATGTTGCATCCATCTTGACTTATAATCAGAAATTTTGTTTTCTAAAAGTTTCCATGTATAATTCATCTAAGATGTCTTTTTTTTTTTTTGTAATCTAGTAGTGTGTATCCTGCAGTCCTCCGAAGGTATCTCATTTCAGCAGATCTAAGTCTCTATATCCTTCTGTTTCAACGTCCACACTTCGCTACCATACAAAAGAGTTGGAAGAGCCAGTGTTTTATACACTTTTAGTCTTGAATGTTTTTGGACTAACTGTGACTTGAAGATAGAATTTATTAACCCTAAAATTCTTAAAAATTTAGATATGTTTGCATTTACATCCTTTTCTTCTTCATATGAGATATTGCATCCTAGATTATTCTTCTCTTCTTCTTCTTCTTCGGCTTTTCCCCACTTATAGGTTTGCCGTCTTCAGTTGCCATTCAGTTCTATCATTCCAATCTCCCTCTTCCAAATTTCTATCATCCATTATAGTTCTGATGTAGGTTTTCCAGTTCCATCTTGGTCTTCCACGTTTAGTTCTTTCAGGGGGTGACCACTGGTATATATTTTTAGGCCATCTTTCATTTTCCATTCTTTGTACATGGCCATACCATTTAAGCGTTTGATTTTCACTCCTCTTAAGAACAGATGTGGTGACATTCATTTCTCTCCAAAGGAATTAATTTCTAATTTTATCCTGTCTTGTTTTTTGGAGGCTTCTTCTAAAATAATCAAATTCAACTGTTCTAATTTTAATCAATTGAGTTGGTGTTTACTTGATGAAAATCCAAATTTATTAATTTAAATAAAAATAAAACGTAGTTTTATTTGATTTTCATATTTATTATATAATTCAGTGACAGCTGTTTCGGTACACTGTACCTTCTCCAGACATGTTAACAAATTATGAATTGTGTTCCAACTGATCTAAGCAATAATGCAACAATATTTTTTTTTAATTTAACAAAGGGAATTCATTCAAATCAAGTTGATAATTTAACAGTTTGTTACTACTTTTCAATTTATTTATTTATTTCTACGGCCTCCAAAAGATAATTTCTAATTAATGTTCTAATTTTATTCTTTTGTAATTTCGTCAAAGATCAAGTTTCACTTCCATATGACAAAATATTCTGTATTATGCTCTTATAAAGTTTCATTTTAGTTTCCTTTGTAATATTTTTGTTCCAAATTATATACTAGATTCTTAATAAGCTTATATTCAAAACACCTCGTTCCTCTAAAGACCTTAAAAATTATTCGGATAAGAATATCCAGACATAAGACGAGAAGTAACTTTTACAAATGGAAATTACATGTATCGCTTTAGATACCGTATATTGACAAAGTAAACACTGACCTCAGGCATATATCTTTATGGTCCAGACAATAGGGCTGAAACTAAATGTAAACAAAACGCAAGCAATAATTATCGGACATCCAAGGCTATTACACCTCATAAACAATGGCAATATGCCGGCTGTCATATTAGATAATGAACAAATTCCTTATACCGACGTCGTTAAAAACTTGGGATTTTACTTAGATTCTAATTTAAAATGGCATGAGCAAGTAAAACAAACATCTAAAAGGATCTTCTCCATAATGCATTCCCTAAAGCGACTTAAACATTTTCTTCCTACAACTCTTAAAAGAATTTTAATCCAAACTTTAGTGATGCCGCATTTTGACTACTGTGACGTTCTACTAACTGACATAAGTGACGGATTGTCGGACAAACTGCAGCGTGTCCATAATATGTGTATCAGATTCATATTTAATGTTCGAAAATACGATCACATTTCTCCATTATTCCACGAATTGTCATGGCTACATCTAAAAGAGAGAAGAAAATCGCACTGTCTAATTCTCCTATTTAAGATCCTACATACCTCGATTCCCAATTATTTCATCCCGTTTCCAGTATCTATCCTCAAACCATAACTTAAACACAAGATCACAACATAGTATCTTACTTAATATACCGCAACATAGGACATCACATCACTCCATGTCATATACCATCTCCACTTCTCGCAACTGGAATTCCCTACCACAAGAAATAAGGGGCTGCCGTACATTGGCATCTTTTAAAGAAATCTAAATTTATATTTGCTCTAAACTCGACTTCATTATTATCCAGTGTAAGATATAAATATATATATATATATCTATATATTAATTGGTGTTTCCCGTATAATGTATCATATTTATATTATTATTATTATTATTATTATTATTATTATTATTATTATTATTATTATCGTATCATTATTGTTATTACCCTATAAAATGTTGTTTGTACATGACATTTACATTGCTACATTTATTGTATCTTTAACTGTTTATAATTAGTATAGTGTATATCTATATTTGTCGAATATGTATTTGTATTTGTGCTGGTTGAGTGGAAGAGAGGGCCTTATGGCCTTAACTCTGCCAGAATAAATAAAGTATTATTATTATTATTATTATTATTATTATTATATTATTATTATTATTATTATTATTATTATATTATTATTATTAAATGTAATACTTTTATAAGAACGTAAGCTCAGTAGTAGGTCTTGAATGTGATTGCTCGTAAGGTGACTCATGACGTAGTGCATTGCATATATATCACAGGATAAGCCAGCAGCACTCGGTCGTTGTTATGGATGTTTTGTATTTGTTGAATAGAGCTAATGACAGCCACTCAACATTAATCAGCCCGCTTTTGTCCATTCACCAGATACCGATTCATGCAGATTTCCAACAACTATAATAGATATTTTGAAGCTGATGACCTCTATCAATAGTAGAAGCAATTGGAATAAACCTACTTAACCGTAAACTGTAACATAACATGAAACAAACATTGGTGTAACAGAATAACCTTTATTAATAACTAGCAGGACCGGCGACGTTGTTCGCGTAGACTATTGCTATTATGATGCGAGATTGGGAAGTGGTATTTACAGAATTGAGGAAAAAGGTTTTTAATTTCCGAGATTCTGTAAAACACTTCACAAACGTGCGTTGTACATTATTTTTTGGGCGATGGTGTTTTCAAAATAATAAATAGTAGTAATATAATATCTTTATTGAAAGTATGTGCGTTCATTATACGTAAATAATTAAGTAACGTTAACAGTGTGGCCAATGTTTATTAGTTGAAAGTACAGGAGGCCACGAGACCATTATTATTGATAAAATGGCCGCAAGTACGTATTTATTGCTTTATATTGTTTCAAATAAATTTCAGCTCATTTAAAATGCAGTGATTTGTTTCGTATAATGTATATTAACACTATCTTTTGGATATTTTCTGTATATACATAGTATACATCGAAGGCAGTGGTTTTACTTCCTGCACGTGGATGTAAATGCAATATTACAATATAGTTATTTAGGTTGGCAACCCCGAAAATGTAGGAACTTGAACTTTCAAATCATGGTCGCTATTGCTGTAAGTAGGCCTACAACAAAATGCACTATCGCGCAAAAATAATATTAATAGCTTATGTATAAACTTTTTGCAGCAGTATGTAATGATATTGTATACTTACTGTTATAGTTGATGTGCATCGTAATTTGACATTCCACCATACAATCTTGGTTGCTATGAAAATAAAAGAAATCCCAATACTTTAAAAATTACCAAAAGCACTAGTGCGGTAAGTAAAAACATTTATTTTTAAATATTGATAGTGATAGTGCAATTTGTATTAATTTCGGTATTATTCCATCACATCCAGCTTTCCACGCCTCTTCTATTTCATCATCACTGCACACATCGTCTAAAACTTTCTCCATAATCGGAAATAAATCCCAAATCAAATCGGCTTTATAGTTTTAACAAATATAAGATGGCGACGTGACCAACAATACTTATTATTTCTCCATAGCAACACATATAGCATATTCACCTTCTGAAATCTAACATTTATCTTCAATTATGTTTATTAATATTTTAGCTAATGTCTTAATTACAAAATATCTTAATTACAAAATAAATACAAAAAATAGTATGCAACTCTCATGTGGTAAACACATAACGGAATCTCAGAAATTTAAAAAACTTGGCGCAAGCGCCTCGTTTTTTTTAACTTTTCCTCGATCCATCAAGTATTTACCACACTCGTATCGCAATATACTCTCATCTAACATTTAATTAGGTAAGAATTAATATTGTACTGTTGAAAAGTCTTTGTAATTTGATTACCCGACGTTGCCTAAGAATCTACTTATCCTGACCTTTTTGACATCAATGAGTTAAAAGACAACAATGGATATTGCGAGCTATACGTAAAAGATAGACATACGCTGTCGCGGATATTTTGTAGATGTATATATATTTTTTTTAGATATTCGCAAGTCTGTGTACATTAATTCGGTGTATTTGTTATGTTTTAGAGAGCGTAAGGCATTTTAGAGTCCAAAAGAATTTTTCAGTGAACCGATGCACGTTTTTTTAGCTCCGACCCAATAGTAAAAACGGTAATATACTATACACGTTAATTGTTCCAGAAAAATGCTCTGAATGATGGTGAAAATCCCATTCAAAACGGACAAGTAGTTTTTGAGTCCATAAAGGGCATACAAACTCACACTCGTTTTGATATATAAAGATACATCTATATTGGTAATTGCAAATTAGATATAGTCCAACTTAAATTCTACCCCTCTTAACAGTAAAACTTTACAAGGATTATGAAACCAACTGGAGCCTTAACAAATTTTATGATCCTATAATGTATACTATAGGAACATTTAAACATTCCCTCATAAAATGTTACTACAGTATAGACGATAGGATTATAAAATTTATCAAGGCTCCACTTGATTTTGTGAGAAATATTCCGTTAATTCCAATAAACGCAGTTTAACCTCTCACTTTTATAGGTACTTTTAATTGCCACACACCACCGTGCCTTATGGTAAAACAACCTGTCGGGAGAGGGATTTTAAACTATGGATTACCTACATATTTTTTTGACCACACGGAACATGGAGGGCCTCCCGAATGAGTGGTCAGCTCAATGTCAGGGCCTCCTCCGAAACAAGGCAACATTAAGATCATCCACTCATACTTTCATACAAACATGGCTAATACGATAATGATGATCATGATGGCCAGATGATGTTCAGAGACTGTTTGAGGCTTCAGTTTCCTGACATGTGTCTTATAGGTGGAGAAAAACATCACCCACGAAACTTTTCCCGACCAGGAATGGAACCCGGGCCTGCTGCATACGAAGCAACGATGCTGCCCTGAAACCACAGAGGTGGACTCTATTAAATTATAACGTATTGTAATAATTTATTGTGGAAAACAACGGGAAGCTAAGATTTTTAAACTACATTACGAAACTCCGTTGAGGCCACTGTGTTAAAGTTTTAAGGAATATAAAACAGTACTTGATATCTCAGTCGTCCTCAATAATCAGCAGTGTTGTTTTATAGGAGGCCTTTTGATAACTTCTGCTTTCATTTTGGTACTGACTGTTATTGGTTTTATCAAGGAAGCCACAAATAAACACCTTGTTGAATGAGAACGTACTCAGCAATATAAACCCTCTGTACAAAATAATTGCCAACAACAGTCCAGTAGCAAAAACACGTGAATGGAGAATACTCCATAACAGTGAACTACATGGTCTTTATAGGAAGCCAGTTAAGTCTTGTAGACTGCGATGGGCAGGACATGTGGTACGAATGTGGAATGAAAGACGTGCATAGAAGCTTCTTGTAGGAAAACCAGAGGCAAAACGCCCAGTTGGTAGACCAAGAATAAGGTGGGAAAATAACATTAACTTTGATTTGAGGGAAGTAGATTATACAGGGGATGATTGGAAAACATTGGCTCAGGATAGGGATGTATGGAGAGCTTATGTCCGCGTGGCCATGAACCTACGCGTTCGATAGTGCCAGGTAGTTAGATAGTTAGAGTTAGTAGCAAAATGAAAGCAGAAGATGATACTCAAGTTATCGAAAGGCCTCCTACAAAACAACTCATACTATTGAAGACTGAGATCTCAGGTGCTGTTTTAAATTCCTTAAATCTTTCACGGGAAGCTACCACACATATAATTCCCTAGTAAAGCTGCAAAGCATAGCATGAAAATGCTATGATTGCAGTGAAATATCTGCTCTCGGGTAGAATTATTATGGATGGATAATAATTTATGTTTTCTCGGACATTTAACTTTTTCTTCTTCCTTTTATTTTATATGAGAGTTATTTTTTAAACTATACTTTAAATTTCCATGCATTGGCTGGTCCATTTAATCTATTTCTGTAAATATCTGTTGTGAATTATGTTCCGGATAACTTCACTATATTGATCAGGAGTGGTTATTCAGGCGAAACAACTGAAGAAATTTCAACTAATTTTAAACATAACATATTTTCATATTCACTTTGCTTTTATTTTTGAAGCACTGTGTCCCTTTTCGAATCATTTCAACTCCTTCTATCTCTGAATCTGGATGATAATGACTTTGGTGAAAGCGTATGATCTTCACCAATTTGTCTTGATACAGACCGTATAGGGTTGAACGTTATAGAATTGATATTGAAGATGATACATAAAAAATAGACTATGTAATTGGTATCTTTACCTTGTCGTGGTGGAGTGGCTTGTGTGCTTAAATGATCCTGAGAGCTATGCCGGCGGTAGCATTGCTGCCGATAGGGTTACCCATGCCGGACTGGTCGAAGGTGATAAGCCAGACGAAATAAGTACCTTGGTCGAAAGAGTGACGATCTTTCACCGTAAAAATACAACCGTCAAGAAATACGGACATGGGTTCTACTGGGGTAAAATAGTCACACGTAGAAATACATTATATAATGGAAATGGACAGCTAATGACAAATGAGGGAAATTTTGAGGAATTGGCTGAATTCAAATACCTAGGAACAATAATCACAAATAGGAATGAGATGCACAAAGAAATTAAACATAGGCTCAATTCTGGAAATGCATGCTATTATGCATTGCAGAGACTTTTGATGTCCCAACTCCTTTCAAAAAACATTAAGCTGAAAATATATAAAACTATTATTCTACCAGTTATATTATATGGGTGCGAAACATGGACTCTTACTTTAAGGGAGGAAAGGAGATTACGAGTATTTGAGAATAAAGTTCTTAGGAAATTTTTGGACCAAAGAGAGATGACACACAGGTGAATGGAGAAGACTACATAACAATGAACTACATGGTCTTTATAGGAAGCCAGATATAATAAGAACAGTTAAGTCCCATAGACTGCGATGGGCAGGACATGTTGCGCGTATGGGGAATGAAAGACGTGCATGGAAACTTCTTGTAGGAAAGCCAGAAGGAAAACGCCCAGTTGGTAGACCAAGAATGAGGTGGGAGAACAACATTAACTATGATTTGAGGGAAGTAGATTATACAGGGAATGATTGGAAAGCATTAGCTCAGGATAGGGATGTATGGAGAGCTTATGTCCGTGCGGCCATGAACCTACGGGTTCGATAGTGCCAGTGAGTAAGTAAGTAAGTGAGTAATTTCCAATAACTTGAAGAGAAGATTTGCACTGGATAAGGAGAAATCACCACAATGTTGTGTTGGTAATGTAGGCCTACATTTCTTCTCGCCCATGACCCCTACAAACTTTCTCCAACAAAACATACTTTCTTCTGACTGGAGAGTCTTTTAACAAGCACTGTTAGAAAGAGAAGGAAAATTAGATCTACCGCCCATTGATCACAATCCAGGTCCTCATTAGGATTTTTTACACGCTTTATATTAGCTTGACCTGTATCTGTCTATGTAACGGAATCTTTCAACACGATTTTCACCCACTTAAAAATATTGGATCGACTTGAAACTTTGTTTACTTCTAAAGGACCAATGACAATACAATAATTTCATATTTGTTTCTAATATCCTGGCCA
Organism: Diploptera punctata; assembly: GCA_030220185.1. Classification (NCBI taxonomy): domain Eukaryota; kingdom Metazoa; phylum Arthropoda; class Insecta; order Blattodea; family Blaberidae; genus Diploptera; species Diploptera punctata. The sequence continues at coordinate 1,901 of JASPKZ010003300.1, read as the reverse complement.
GGATCATGAGTATATCAAAAAAATAACAACCGGTATAATAGGTTGCGGACTTATCGACTTTTTAGTCCATCGTTGTAAGAAATTAATATCCATGGAATTCCGATTTATGATAATCAATTAAACTAAAAATTTAAAAAATAAATAATTGTTTAAAAAACTAAAACAACACACTTTAGTAGAAAACCAAAGTAAAAAAATAAATAAATAATAGTTTACAAAAACTAAAACAATACGCTTTATTAGAAAACCGAACTAAAAAATGAAAAATAATTTTAATTTCCAACACGCTTGGGATAAAATTGAAGTGGTCAACAAAAAAATCATATCCAACACATCTAGAATAAAACTAGTATTATCTACAAAAAAAATAATTTTATCATCAAAAGCGTGGGGTGCTTTTTATAGTTTTTTACGTTTTATTCTTAGAGACTTTACTTTACCAATATCTGTTTATTATCAAATATATTAATAGATAAAGAGCACCGCACGATTTTGATGGTAAAATTATTTTTTTTGGATAACTAGTTTTATTCTAGATGTGTTGGAGATGATTTTTTTGTTGACCACTTTAATTTCATCCCAAGCATGTTGGAAATTAAACTTTTTTCTATGATGATCTCGTAGAAGATTTCCGGGCTGTTGGCCGTGGTCTTGAGGCATGTAGTTCCCCAACGTTTCGCCAGAGACTGCGTCCTCAAGGGTTGTCTTGAGACTCTTGAGGATGCCGGACGCAGTCTCTGGCGAAACGTTGGGGAACTACATGCCTCAAGACCACGGCTAACAGCCCGGAAATCTTCTACAAGATCATCATAGTAACTCCTGCCGTGAAAGCCTAAGTCAATATAATTTTTTTATTTTTTAAATTCAGTTTTCTAATAAAGCGTGTTGTTTAAGTTTTTTTAAACTATTATTTATTTGATGTATAGACCTGTGCCCTCTGAGAATGTTAAAAGAGGTACTTTCGATTCATCAGTCACCTGAAGACCGGTTGCATGAATAAGTTCAAAATATGTTATTTACTTTAAGTAGCCATACCTGTATATTCTTGAACTACAATACGATTCACATGCCGCCACTGATATTGATGGTTTAGTAGTGTGTAGCGTTTCATTGCTCAGATGATATATTCCTCATTTATTCAAAATATCTTAGTGTTAATGACTATATTTAGTTTAAGGAAGAGATTGTCATGTATTTGTAATTTTAAATAAAGTAAACAAATTTTCGTTTGACTTTTTAAGTACATATTATTAAAAGGAGTTAAAACACAATGTGTACATGTGAGAAGTGATATGTTATTCGTCCTTTGCGTACAGGGATATTGGCAAAGTTTTTGTTTGCAGTCGAATATGTGGTACTGTGTGCACGATTGTTTGCAGAGTTCACAAACGCATTCCCTTCCAGCGTTGTGAAACCATTTACGTTCATATGAATATAATTAATTAACTCAGTAGCACTATCGAACACCGATGTTCATGGCCGCGCTCTCTGTACATTCCTATCCTGAGTTAATGTTTTCCCTGTAAAATTACGTTCCTCAAATAATGATTAATATTATTATTCCATCTCATTCCTGGACTATCTGCTGGACTTTTTACCCTCTACACAAACATTTTCTTTTAACAATAAAATTATCAAATACTTTATAACATGTGACGCGAAAAATGTTTTCAAAGTTCCAATCATACACCATGCACATGCGTCAACAAACGCGAAGCGGTTTATACTATGGAAACACTGGATACAGTCAAACATAAACACGATATTTAACGAAACTAAAATCTAACCTAACGCAATTTAAGTACTCTAATCTGTAGAAGACCAACCTAAAAGCTAACCTAACACAATTTAAGTACTCTAACCTATGAAAGACCACCTTAAAAGCTAACCTAACACAATTT